>PVKA01050558.1:0-12657 GCA_004027165.1 Ctenomys sociabilis | reverse complement strand
TCTATCATCTATCTATCTATCTGTCTATCATCTATCTATCTATCTATCTATCTATCTATCTATCAATCATCTATCTATCTATCTATCTATCTATCTATCTATCTATCTATCTATCTATCATCTATCTATCTATCTGATGTAGGGTCTCACTATGCAGCAAGTTCTCATAGTGATCCTCCTGTCTCAGTCCCTTCGGCACTGGCATTACAGGTATATACCACCATGCCTGGTTTCAGTGGCCAGCATGGTGTAGGGCCAGCATGGCATGTGGTACCAGAGATTGAACCCAAGTCCTTGTGCTTGCCTGGCAGGCGAGCTACCTCCCTGTTCCAGGCCATAGTTTCATCTCCTACTATGAATTCTTGAATTTCAAATTCATATCTCTAAAGCTCATCTATCACCACTAATATAAACTCCTTTTTCATGGAGTCTCATATATCATTTTTGCTGGACATTCTTGTAGTGTTTTCAACATGTCACATCTAGAATAGAAAGTTCTATTGTTTTCCAACCAAATTACTACAAGCAGCTTCCTGTTATCTATGAGAATATGCTTTATAATACTGCCCCAATAGTAAAAATAAACAGATATACTGTGTTTGTTTTACATATACTTACCTATAATAAAATTAAATTTATAAACTTGACTGAATAAAACAATAACAGCAATATCTACTAATAAAACACAGCAATATGCTATCCTAACAATTATGCCAGTATACTGTTAAAATATTGGATTGTGTTCAGTCTTCTTGTGATAATGCATGATAACTCGATGCATGTGCGATGAGATAAAGTGCGGTGAACGGAAGATACAATCCTCATCACCATGGGGATTGGGCTGTTTTTTCAGTCACAGACACTGTAACACCATGATAGCCCATCTGTTAATAGAGTTGGGTAAGTGACTGCTTTGTAGAGCACATCCAGGTGAACATGCTAGATGAATGGAAGACAGAGTTGGACGGCATGAGATTTCATTATTCTATGTAGAATGACACATACTTTAAACTTTCTGAATTGTTTATTCCTTGAAACTTCCAAGTAACGTTCTTGGACCATAGTTGGTTGTTGGTCATTGCAACTGATAAGTAAAACCATAGGTTGAGTGCAAGGGAGATAGCTGCTGAGTTCAACCCCTGGTACCACCAACCAACAAACAAATAGAACCACAGGTTGGAAAGGACGATCACACTGTATAATTTCTGTTTATCTTTTTTTTTTTTTTTGGAACCATTTCTTCACTCAGCCCATAAAGACCATTAATTATCAAGTCATAGAAAATATGTTTCCACAATACATTTTGAATCCTTCCCCTTTCTTTTTTAATTCTTTCCCTTATTTCAAGTGTATGTGACCTCATGGTCAGACCTTGTGGTATAGGTGGCTATATCCACTTCCTAGGTTTCATTGACTGTGCTTCCCAGTTTTTTAAATTCCTAAATCTTGAGCTGCCTCCTCTTTCCTGAGAAAGTGTCCATATTTCCACCACTGCTAAGGAATCTCCACGTGGAAGTTCTACCTTTATTTCAACATCATCATGTTCAAAGCCAGACCAATGATGAGATAGTCCTGTATATAATGCTTTTTGTGCTTTTGGTCATAAGGACATGATTTTGAAAAGCATTTACACACTAATGGTTATTCTCAAAGCTCTCTCCCTCACTATACAGTAGGAGAGAAAAGTCTAATAATTTTGCCTTCTAAATATGTATCTATTATAGTTTCTTGTCTCAAACACTACTATCATTTATGTCTCCAGTGCATATAAAGTATATTTTTTCAATTAATGTTTTCATTTACTCAGTGACTGGAATCGGTGATTAAATTTACTTGTGCTCCAATTATTATGAACTATAATCCAAAATTCTAAGGTGCATTTACTGCTGCATTTTAACATTTGCAAAACTGGAATGCATCATATGATAGATGGCGCTTAATTGGCATCATTTTTCTTTGTTAGTGTTTCTTAAAATCACACACCTTACAATTAAGTGCTACCTTACAATTGATGCAACACACTAATGTTTTTCTGAATCTAGTCCTATCCTTTATGTCTTCTGTTTTCTCTTTGCTTTCACTTTCCATTTAGTTCTATGTCATACTAAGACAGAGTATTACATAATGCTGACTGTGATATGCTTGCAGAATCTTTAAGCCCATCTAATTTTAAAAATTTACTTTTTATACACTGGAGAGAACCTACAAATCTTTACTTTTTCTCTCTGTTTACCTCTTTTCACCTACTTCTCTCTTGTTACCATTTGTAGAATCAAGATCCAAGCTCCTTACCAGGGTATAAAAAGCTTTTTCCAGTATAGTCCTCATGTAATTCCTGTTTTTCATTTCTCCCATGCAATGTAAATGCCATTTTTCAAAATGTTGTCATTTAAATTGGAGAAAACCTGAACAAAACCTCAAGTCTCAATATGTGTTACATGTTTTCTTCAAAAGATATTTTGTGCCTAAATCCAAACTATCTTTTGGGGCTCAGTTCTAACGTATTTCAGTTTTTCTGCTTCCCTCTGAGAAAACCTCTCTTCCTTTTTATGTGTTTTATAACAGGCAGATGAAAACAGGCTGTAGAGCCAACCTGCCTGAGCTTGGGTTCTGGCTCCAACATGTTAGTCAGTCCCTTCTTTTCTCCATCAGTAAAATGTAGTTAAGTCCAGTAATTACTGATGCAAGTCACTGGGGACATCTAAGAGCTTCTAGTTGTATTAAAATTTGACTACTTTTTACTAAACGATTGAGTTAAATAAACTGAATAGCCTTCATTTTTCATGTGCTAGAGGGTAAACATAAGAATTTGTTGGGAGAATAATCATCTAATATACTGAAGTCACAAATAAGGGTTCCATGTGCATTATGTTTATAGCCCTTAGTACTATGCCTATAATTACCTTTCCAATTAATAAAGTAAGTCTTTCCTGGATGGGGTGTATTGTGTTTTTGCTCTGCATCTCCAACCCTCAATCTCATTTCTGATGCAAGTCTAACACAACCTAAGTGTTTATAGGATGACTATGGGTATTAGCCAATATCAAAGAGAAGTATGTATTTATCATATATGATTACATAGTTAAATTGTTTTGCCAGGTTCTATGTATAGAAAGAGTTTTCCATATGTTCTTATTTCCTTTAAAGACTAAGATGAGATTTCTTTTATTGCAAAAATAAAAGCCTTAAAATAGTGACAAGACTGAGGCTGGTTCTTAAGGAGCTATTTTTATTTTTCACCTTAAATCGTTCTGGCATTAGCAGTTTTTA
The DNA here is from genome assembly GCA_004027165.1 of Ctenomys sociabilis. NCBI lineage: Eukaryota > Metazoa > Chordata > Mammalia > Rodentia > Ctenomyidae > Ctenomys > Ctenomys sociabilis. The sequence continues at coordinate 9,387 of PVKA01050558.1, read as the reverse complement.
ATTGCCCAAGGAGCATAACCTGGTGTCATAACTGAGCCAACCACAAAACCCAACGGTGAATGATAGCCCCGCCTATGGGATATTGCGCCTTCCAGGGTCACTGCTAAAATGTTCTCTTGGCAGTGAACTGCCAGCAGTTCATTTTATCTTGTGGAGCAAACTTGCTGACCTTGGGAGGGACGGGAGGGGGAGGGGCTGAGCACAGCAGGGTGTGGAGGTGACAGGAGATGGGATGTGACCCAGGATCACAATTGCTCTGAAGATCCCACTTCAGCTCCTCTTTTTCCATCTATCCCTTATTCAGGCACCATCATTCTTTTCTGCTGTCTTTTTCTTTTCTCCATCAATTTATTTCTCTTGCTTAAGCCAGACAGATGAAACTTTGGATGCTTCCTTCCTGTGTTGAAGACATAGAAGGTGGCCCCAAAGTATTTATTTGTGGTAACTGGGAGTAATGCCTGCGAAACAGGACTCTGTACTGAGTGAAGTCACTGGGGACATCTAAGAGCTTCTAGTTGTATTAAAATTTGACTACTTTTTACTAAATGATTGAGTTAAATAAACTGAATAGCCTTCATTTTTCATGTGCTAGGGGGTAAACAGTTTCTGACAGTAAACAACTTCAAGGCATTAAGCATGCACATAAATAAGTAACCTGCACATGCACCATGTATCAGTGGGCACCTAGGAAATGTCCCTGATCCAAGAGAGGTCAAGAGGCACAGTGCACGGATCATGACTTCATAGCCAGCTGGACCTACTTAGATTAGTCTCAGTATCCTGCTATTTTATTCTGCTAGACTCTATTGAGTCTTTGTATTGTTATTTGTCAAAAATAATTATAGTAGCCATTTTGTCTGCGGCTGTTCTCAATATGAGGTTTTGTATCTAACACACTTGATGTAGGTGTATAATGACCAAATGCTAGACTCTACCGGACTTTAATATACATTTTCTTTAGAAAGATTAGCTACAGACTTAATATATGATTTAATAATCTCTTGTATACATTTAACAATGGCTTTAGGCAAACAGGCCATCCATTGAAATTATATAACGTAGCAAATTCCCACCTAATGTTACCTGGTTATTTTCAAAGTTCAGTGCTCAGGTTCTCCTCTGTAAAGGCAGAGTACTCAGAAGAGACAAGCCAATAGAGGAATTTTATTTTATTTTTTTAAATTCTGAAATAGAGTTGCCATTACAAGTCTGCTGTAAAAATGCTTATTCCATTATCATGCACATTTTTAAAGCTAACCCAGGTATTCCTAGTTGTGCAAAAGCATGCATTAATGGAGTCATTACTGTAATAGGTTGTCTTTCCTGATAAGTACATTTAAAAATATGTTATTTAGAGACATCACCCTGTGAACATAAGGCACTAATGAATTATTCACAGATTTTAAACAAAATGTGCATATAACACTTGATGCCTAGATGAAAAGGGATCTTTACTTTTTCTATTCTTTGGTACTGAAATTGAATCCAAGGCTTTCACTGTGAGCTACCTTCCTAGCCTTTCTCTTCTCTCTTTTCTCTGTGTTCTCTATTCTCTTTGTTTCTCTCTCTCTCTCTCTCTCTCTCTCTCTCTCTCTCTCTCTCTCCACCTCAATCTTCCAGAGTGTTAGGCTTAGATGTGTGCTCCAGCAAGCCCAGATATTGTACTCTGTTTTAAAAGACTATAATATCAATTAAGAAATTCAAGATTTCTGGAAGGCAGCTATGCTTACCACTATCCCACCAATGCCCATATTAAGAGAAAGTAGCTTTATATCCATCCTATTTTTTTAAATTAATTATATTTTATTTTATTTGTTTTGAGACAGGGTTTCACTTTTCTTTCTTTCTTTTTTTTTTTTTTTTGGTGGAACCAGGGATTGAACTCAGGCCCTTGCACTTGCCAGGGAAGCACTTATTCCACTGAGCCATCTCCCTGGCCCTGATTTTTGGATTATAGGGACATATGTGTTTCAGTTACTTTTCTCTTGTTGCTGAGACAAAATTCCCAATACCCAAACTCGAAGAAAGAAAGGGTTGTTTAGCTCACAGTTAGTGGAGGTGACTATACTGAGCTGGCTCCGAGGAGGGTGGCACATGGCAGAGAGCAGCAGCTCATGGCAGTGTTCATGGCGTTGGCAAAGAGCAGAGAGCAAAGCGGAGAAGCAGCAGCTCCAACAGCTAGCTAGCCTCTCTCCCAAGGTATGCCGTAGCGCAAATTACCTTCCCCAGGGTGGGCGTAGAACTCACATCTACAATAATCAGTCCCAAAGTCCAGAAGCTGCCTCATGACTGCATGAGGCTTTGGGGACACATCTGGACACAAAGCATAGCAGTGTGGGTTTCAGTATTGAACAGCACGATTCTAGCCCCCACCTTTCCTGAATTTTTAATTAAGGAGGATGAACAGGATTACTTCTGATATGTAGAGACAGAGCTATATAACCCTCTTGGCAGGCCATTCCATTTTTATTACATCCTTGATAAAATGATTTTCTTATGTCACTTTTCAGTCTCTTGCTTTATTTTCATCTGTTTGGTTGACACAGCAGTGACACAGTTCCTTAGAATGCCCCTCTGCAGCAAATATCGCCTATTTTAAATAAAGAACCTCACATAAACAACAGCAACAACCATAACAAAACCCATCACAGCGTCGAGTTCCATCTCCGATACAGAAAAAAAAAAAAAAAAAAACAAAAGAAAAAAGAAAAAAAAAGAGAACCTCATTTTTCTGTTGCTTAACGTTGGTGCTCACTCAGTTTCTAAACGTGGGGCGTAAATTTAGCGAAACATTTATCTTTACTTTTCCTTACCCATCAGATCCCGAGTTGAAGAGCTTGGAGGAGTGGAATGGTGATTCCTGCCCTATGGCTGCGTCACGTGAGGACAGAATTTCCTGGCTCCTTGGTAAGCTTCTTGCTAATGAGTACCTGCAGCAGCGCAGTATACGTCTGGCCCTGTTCTCACCGTGCCATGCTTGCCAGGCGGAGTCCGGGGCGAGTCCGTGTGCTCTTCCTTCTGAGCTGTATTTCCACATTCCTGGGCTAAGCACTGCCACTGTGTGCCTTCAGTTTTCCTCAAGTTCTGTCTTCATTGTCACTGTGTGGCCTCTGTTTCCACACCTTGTGCCCCAGTACCAATAATCCATGAGGATTTTCCAATTTTCAGTCAGGGTGTGATGCAAGCAGAGGCAGGATAAATTGTTCTGATCTCTTTTCTCCTTATCTCTTCCTGACAATGCTGCTGATCAGATTCGTAACCCGCCAAACTTCTAAGCTGAGTGACTTTCTCGAGGTATTTAACCTCTTCGCCCCTCATTTGTTAGAGGGAGAAAAAAAAAAAAACACTGTCTGTAGTTATTCAGAGGATTAAAGAAATTTGTGCCTCAGTTCTCAGAGTACTCTAAGTACTCAACATTTCAATGTAACATTTAGTTAAAAAAAATAAGAAAGCTTTCTGGGTGGGTAATTTCTGAAGTCTTCAGAGCTTTTTAGAAGCCCTTTAACATACCTATGAATATTTTAAACTCTGACTTATAGCACAGAAATTTAATCATACTCAGATTAGTATTAACACAAGCCACAACTTTCAGCCTAAATTTACCCCTCTGAGGAACAGAGGGGTAAATTATACGGTCCATTATACGGCTGGACTCGCAGTGGGTAAAACCAGTGGCACAATTTGAGATTTACCAATGAAAATCTGTTTGGTTTTGCTAAGTGTTTATTCTGACAATCAACTTGTCTCCAAAGGAGGCCTTGTATTGTCAGCAACAGTGGCTTATAGTGCTTTACAGATCTTATATACAACTGATGAACATTCAACCCAAGTTTATTTCTGGATCTCCAATGTCTAATTGAATACATGGGTAGACCGAAAATAGAGAGAAAAATAATATCGTCATAATGAGCTATTTTAAGTAAAAAACTCTAAACTTTCAAATTTATCAAGAATTAGGATAATTAAATAATTTTCATGCCACAAAGAGTATCATATATTGTTTGTCCAAGAAAATAAAATCACTCGAATACCACAGCAGTGAAAAGGATTGCCACGGTTACAGAGTTTGTTTTAACCTTTCCTAATGGCAGGATAATTTGTGTATAAATTCATTATGTCTTCTTTGCTTTTGTTTACTTTTTCTGGTTGTAATTAGTGTGTCCCTATTGTTCCTCTGTTAGATTTTTAATCATAATCATTCTGTAATGTAGTTTGCCGTAGGTTAATCTATTAAACCACTAAAATTTTAGCTCACTTTTTCTTTTAGATAATAAAATGTGGAAGATTTTCCTAGCATGTTCAATGGATCTTCTCCTTACCCACATGCAAATGAGCCAGAGACAAAGATTCATTGTCAAATCTAAAAGGAGGTGAATTTGGGATTATTAGTATCCTATTGATTACAGGTAGCATAACTCTGTCTGAAATTTTCATTTTCCAGATGAGAGAAACTGAGAAACCTGTGAAATTAAGTAATTTTGTTAATATCCAGTTTCAGGGCTAGAGCTATTTACCAAGCTCTTTTCTAAGCTTTCAATCTTCCAAACTATCTTTGTTTTTAGCAAGCAATTCTTCACCTAATACCTTCTTCCACAGAAACTCTTGTACAATAGATATGATAGATAACTATTATTATTATTTATTCCTCTTATGTTGCATGCATTACCCCTCCCCTGGGAGAAATAGAGGTATACGAGGCAATACTTTCTTTGACAATTTGTATTCTGAATCTGGACTATAAAACTCAAAATGATTTTGACTCCATAAAGATCGTGATTCCTCTTCTATGCCAATAGAGTGGGTGTGTCTACTCGTATTTTATCCTTTTTTGCTGCCAAAGCTCATTGAACTTGTGTGTGTTCTTTACATTTTCTGATCAAATTCTGTAACCTGCCCACATCTTTTCCTATAATTCTCTTCCTACCCAATGAAATCTACCTTATACATTTCCCCCCACCACAATACTCTTTTCTCATCAGTCTGTAAGACTTATTGTCCAAATTTTTCACAATAATTTTATTTACTCTTGATACAGTTAACCTCTCTGTCTCGACTTCCAGGAAATTCTTTTGGCAGTGTCTTCTGAAACATCATTTTCTATTGCTTTGCTAACTTTGTATTTACTCCCAGTATTCTCCTCCTGTATCGGTCCCTTTACTCTTCATACATTTATGGACTTTTAAAAATATGTTTCATCATTCAACTTTACTAATAATCACAAATTCTTCTTCTCTGAGCTTCAGATTATTTTCTCCCCTCTCTGTACAATGCCCTCCTTCAAACTCTTTTGGAGCAAATGATAATGTTATATGCCCCTTTCTCCTGCTGTCACCATCAGGATGCTAGGAGCCGTCAAGATTTCTGTTTGCATTCACTATGCATTATCAGTAAAAATGTTCCATCCCAAGTTCCCCTCTAGCCATGAGTTCCTTCCTATTCTTGTAATGTTAAATTCAGCTCTACATGTCTTGACTGCATTGTTGCACATGCTGGTCACCTTACTGCTGTCCAGTTAGTTATACCTTCTGTTGTCATTATGATGATGTTTGTTACATATCTACCAAACCCATAATTCTCCTGATTAGGAATCTAATTCTAATTCTCTTCAGAATCAGTTGCAAAGTCATGGACTTGATTTAGAAATACGTTTAATAAAGTATTGCCAACCCAGTTCTCCAGAGCAAGTAACCCAAGTGAATCTGGAGCATCAAATCCAAATGATTTGATGAAATTTAAGTGTCCAGTCCAAATTCTTCATTTTGTTATTTTTCTAAATCATCCCAACTGCCCTTATCCTTCACTGCAAGTGGAAATGGTAATTGTAGTAATAGTTGGTCTTTATTTTTCATCTCAAGGTGAATCCCAAAGACTTAGAGAGGTATAGAAAGCTGAAGCATTATGGGGGCTCCCCTAGTTATAATTTAACCACTCACCATAGACACAGCCATGATGCCCAGTTTTCAGCCAGTGTGGGCTTTCACATGGGTTTGTTACTCCATGGTTTGTTCCCCTTTCTCCACTCCATGTTTGAGGAACAAAATGCTCTGGTTTTTTTTTTTTTTTTTTTTTTTTGTCTTTTTGAGACAGGGTCTCACTATACAGTTCAGGCTGGCCTTAAGCTCACTTTGTAGCTCAGGCTGGTCTCGAACTTACAACAATCCTCCTGCCTCAGCCTCCCGAGTGCTGGGATTATAGGCATGCGCCACCACGCCCGGCTACAAAATGCTCTGTTGAAGTGAGTAGCTTTTGGGTCTACAACAGTCATTATCATCCATGAAGCTATGGAGGAACTAGCTCTTTTGCCTTATAATAGAGTTTGTTTTTACCCTCTCATTCCCCTATGCTCCTTCCCCTGCACACCCTCCAGAAGTATTCAATGGTTTATACTCATCAGAAATAAGTGCTATTTGATTTCTTTTATTCATTTCTTCCCTCAAAAGAAAATCCCCTTAACAGTTCAGCATATTAATATGGCTTTACTTTTCACACCTTGCTATTATACTTCTCTGCTGGATGGTTAAGACCAAGATAAAGCAAGACCTATATAACAAGAAATGTAACTTTTGTATCTGACAAGGTCAGTCAGATCCCCTCAGGATTTACCCTGAAACCTTGTGCCGCAGTTTGTAGATCCTATGTCAGTGTCTGCCATGTGGATGAGTCACAAGTCCTGCTTGACCACTCTGTGAAAGCCTGAGAGAATGCTTTCTCCCCAGATGACTCTCCTTAGGAGTATTATGCATCATTGATCACTTTCCTCTGTGGTCCCATAATCTTCTTCATCAGTAAATTTGGGACACCACGGAGTTATAGGATGTTACAGTATAGGTTCTTCTGTGTCCTGACCTTGAAAGGCTGGGGCCAAAATGTTGACTGTCTTTGTTGCCTTTCTTTTTCTCTAATTTTTGGTCTGAAAACTCCAGTTATTAACCCTCCAGAAGAGAAGCTTAATGATATTCTTACCCTATAACATAGGCAGTTGAGCTTAACCTCACTATCTGTCTGAATATCAAATATCTTAGACATAGCCTGGAACAGGTATTTTCCATCAAGTATTGATATGTTAAACATTAAATTCCTATATAATGTGAAGAAAAAATAAATAAAAAAATTTCAAAAAATTGGAATAAACAATTACATATTTTTACACAGAAATTTAACCATATACAGCATTGTACCCGGACAGTCCTATGACATTTTTGTTTCTTGTCTCTTGTTTTCATTTATTATCTTTTTAAAAAACAAACATTTACTTGAGAGACAGTATAGCAGTAATTGATATGACATGACAAACAGTACATATTTAGAAGACCAGAATGACAGGGATTCCAAGCATGACATTGCCAGTCCTACGGATAACCCACTATTATGGACTGCTGGAGTATATTGAATTATTTTGTTGAATTCTCACGTGTACAGTATTTAAATGACAATGGAATACCCATCTCTGACAAAAATAAACAAAAAAGGGGGATACAAATGAATTTTGTATCTATATATACAAAGTAGTTAGGATAGATATATAGCTACTTTCTCTTAATTGAATGAGAAGATTTGTACTAATAGTATTTGGACAGGGTATCAAGTCTGCATCTTGTAGTGTGAATAACCACCATGAAGACGACAATATGCAATGTATTAATTATTGAAACTGTCCTATGAATCTGTTTTGAAACTGTCTCACTGTTATTTGTTTCTTAATAAAATTTAAAAAATAAATAAAGTGATTAAAAAAAGAAAATCCCCTTAAGCATGGAATGGTTTATTTCCTTGAGGTGGTGAAAAGTATGAAGGTAAAAATGCAAAATAACCTCAGCACACACCTTGCCTCATCGTCGCCTGGGCCTCTGTCCGCACCCTAAGCATTCCCAGTCCTTGGTGATTTTATCTGCCTCTGGCTCTTTGTCATCTGTGTGACTTTGCTCCTGCCCCCGTCCTGTCTCTTGAGCCCTCTTTTATCATGTTAATCTGGACTTTATGAGTCAATGTGGTTCTCATTAAGAATGCTCTCCTACTTTGTTATTCACTATAGCCCCTTATTCTTAACTATATATGCAGATCTCAAGAACATATTCTTCTGTTATAAATGAAATTTTGGACCCTTTGACCCACAACTCCCTACTCTTACCTTCCTACTCCTTTCCAGGCATTGGGATCAACCTCTTTCTTCTACTTTTAAAATGTAGACCGTTTCTATATTCCACATGTAAGCTTCTCATGCAAGGCCTATTTTTCTGTCTGGCTTATATCTCTTAGGATAATGATTTCCAGGTTCATGCATATTATAACAAATGACAGAATCTCCTTTTTAAAGGCTGAATAGTATTCTGTTTTGTACTGATACCACATTTTCTTCATTCATTGATCATGCATGCCTATAGTTATTAATAATATATTGTATTTTCAAAGTTGCTAAAAGTATCTTTTCAGTGCTATCATCAAAGATGTAAGGATGGGAGCTAATGGATAGATCAAATGGCTTAATTTAATAATTTCATGAAACATAATACATCAAAATATCACACTGCACACTAAGAACATATGCAATTATTTATCAGTGAAATACAAAAATTAAGAAATGATCTGATCTAGGTTAAATACGGAATATCCTTCTATCATTCATTTATTGAGTTTCTTTTTTTTATTAGACAAGTGCAATAAAACAGCTTTAATGTATCAGATATGCTGCCAAGCAGTGGTGAATATAAGAGAATCTGTGAGCCCTCCTCAAGCTCGTGGGGTGTAATAAAGACAGACTGGAGAAAGGTAATTGCCATTTAGGGTGTGGAGGACTTTAACAGGGCAGAGCTAAAGCACACATTGCCGGAAGAGCTAATCTTGTTTCACAGTCCTCCAGGAAGTGATATTGAAATATTTCCTTTGTAGGAGCCATACTGATTCAAATATGTTTCTTGTCAAACTTTACCAATAAACAATGTAGATTTTAAGGACCATGGCACAAAGTTTTGTAATTTCAAAAAGGTGTTGTACACTGCAATGATTTAAGAGAAAGATTTAGAAAATAATTTTATGGTACTGAAAGTTATTAGAGATAATTTAGACAAATTATTATTGTAACCTTAAAAGCATATATACATAATTCATTTTTCATAAATAATACTTTTATAATACATTAATAAATGTTAGCAAAGATCTATTTAATAGTTGAATTAAAAGTCATTGACAACAACAAAAAATATTTTAGTTATTTCATTTTAAGTTTTACATTATTACCTTGTAAATAATATTTTTGAATAACAATGTAATCAATATATGTTTTCAAAGATGTAAAACAAACGGACATGGTCTTCTTTCACAATAACATCTTTTGAGGTTAGAAGGGGGTCTATAATACAAAAGGTCAAGTAGGAAATGTTAATGAAAACA
>PVKA01050557.1:0-12657 GCA_004027165.1 Ctenomys sociabilis | reverse complement strand
TGGGTAGGTGGGTGGATGGGTGGGTGAATGGATGGGTGGGTGGATGGGAAAGATGACAGAATCCCTCGAGGCCTTCAACCAGAAGCCATCCCGATGTACGCTGCCCACATCATGCAGGTGGTGGACAAGACAGGCACAAAAGCACAAGCACTGTGTATCCATTATAGGAGATGCCCAGAATGGCGAGCCAGCAGAGTGAGGTGACTCAAGCCTGAAGGAAGTACGGGGGTGGCGGGGGCACTGCTCCATGGGCGCGTACTCTCAATTGGGAGCAATGACAATTTCTAGAGAACAATGTTAATGGTGCAAATTTGCTTAGTGCCTCCGAGTTGTACTTTAAAACCTGGATAAAGCAGTAAATTTTATAAGTGTACCTTTGGGGCTCTTACAGGCATGAACTGTAGGGCTCTAGGTTTGACCCTGATTCTCAGGGATCTTTCTGGGGCTTTTTTCCTGCAAGACCCCATCCTGAGGCTCTGGGCTGGCCTCTAAGAATATGCTTCTCAAACTTTACAAATCAAAACAGCTTCATCTCAAGTGCCAGGGCCTCTTGGCTCTTGGTTCTTCCCAAGGAGCCCTTCACTACCTCCTGTGCCCCTGGGAAGGCTGCAGGGAACTTGGGATGTGGACAAGGAGGAGCTGCTTGTTCTGGTGGGAGGGGTCTTCCTTTTGGAGGCAGCCTGGGCAGTGTGCTCACCCAGGAAAGCTGGGGCTACCATCGCAGGAGCAGCAGGGGCAGGGACAGGCTCGCAGAGCTACTCAGAAAGGCACTACAGCATCTGGTGGGAACCAGAAGCCCTAGCCACTTAGTTCCAGGGGTACCTAAGAGTGGTCACGAAGCAGGCAATGCTGGGGATCCCCAAAAGCTTGCAGTTCATGTTTCAAAGAAACTTGATAAAAGTTTTCTCAAATGATGACATTTCCAGTGCTGAGCTGTAAAGGTGAAAGGTTCCTTTCCAAATCATTGATAATAAAACCAAATTTGATTGCTTAAGCTAAAAAAAAAATTCAGAATTATAGTTCTATTCTTATAATTAAACAAGGCCTGCAGTTTAGGATGTTTTGGTATTTTCTTTTAAATGTGGTTTTTTTGAAACTTAAATTCACTATTCAGTGTCATGTTTAGTTCCATCTCTATGACGTTACATGGCACATGTCCAAAGCTTACAGAAAGCTTCAGGACCCCATAGAGCCTGAATTGGGACCAACACTGACCCTGCCTCCAAGGCCCTTCATTTAAGGTCCTGACACAGCTGGGCAGCAGGGTCTCTCAGCGTTGGTGGGTGGGCATGCCTATCTGGTCCCCCTGGAACCACAAGAACAGCCCAGCGTGCCTCTGAGCAGTGTGTGCCTACCCCAGAGAACAGGGAGGACCAGCTGGGGAGCCTCCCAGGGTTGGCCCTCACTCTGGGGGATCAGGGTGCAGCTTGTCCCAAAGGGCTACAAGGCTGAAGGCTTGGACCCCAGGTGGCCATGTGAAGAGGTTGCAGACCTTTAAGGGATGGGCCTGGTGCAAGGTAAGTGGAGCAATGGAGTTGCAGTCTCCAACCAGGTAAACTAGCCTGGCTGAGCAATTTGGTAGTTTCTTGAATAACAAGAGGTTGTGAGAGTTTTCAGGTCGGGTTTTCCCCATTAACCGTTAACCATCAGTCGCTTATCTCTGGTTAAGATCTTTGTGCACCAGGTTAGTTCTCACAGGGTGCCCGGATATTTGGTGGAAGTCTGTTCAAAGATCTCTGCAAGGGCTTCTGCTGGGTGAGATTGTAATTAACTGACTGGTAAAGCTGGTGATGTCTGCGGTCTGGTTGTGCTTCCCATTGAGGTCCAATAGAAGAGAACCGCGTCTTCTGGCCCTCGAGGAAGCCAGAACCCGTATCTGCATTTCCCACGTTAACCATGGGCTCCTTTCCTCCCACTCACGTACCCTGGAATACTGAGAGTCTGGACGTTGGCTTCACTGAGAAGACAGAGATCAGGAACCTGGTCCCAAGACAGAGGTACAGGAACGGGCTGAAAGAATCAAAAGAATGCTTGCATTATTCATCTCAGAAAACAGAAACTGGACTCACACCTGCAGTCTGGGCTTTCTGGGGCATGAGGCATATTTTTCTAGGGTTTCTACCCCTCAGGAGAAGTACGAATGCTCCCCATTGCTTAAGATGATGCACTCCTCTGTCCTGAGGGCCTACAACTATTTATTTGAAAGTACAGCTTTGCATTTCTGCCTACCAAAGCCTTCCCCTGCCTCTTCCTAACTGGTCCTAGAAGTTCTTTATTTTCTGTAGGAGTCAGTGAGCTTGCACTGCGGTCAGCTGAAAACCTTCAGGACAGAAATGCAGTCTCCTTAGCAGAAGGAAAAGGGGCCCCTGGGTACACTGGATGCCCGGGGCCACCCTGCAGGTGGTCAGCAGAAGTTCCAGGAGTGGTTTTGAGGGAGATAAGTCAGGACAAAATCACACCTCTCCAGGGCCCTTCCAGCACCGTGTCCAGAGGAGATGCCTGAGGGCAGGCCAGGGTCCCGGCGCCTCCCTCGACACACTCCTTCAGGCGTGTCGCCCGTGGGCCCGTGGGCCGTGCCGGGCTGCAGCCTGGGCTGTGCTGGCCTTCTTGACTTCCATACTCCTTCCTCTCAAGGAGAGCAGAAAGAAAGACTTTGCTGAGACAAAGCACCCGGCACCCCAAGTTAGGGAAGCAGGGACCTAGTTAGCTGACAGTCTGTGGAGGATTCAGTGGTAGTCAGTTGGCTCCAGGGCAGGGTGACCCGGCACAGAAGCTGCAGAAGACAGCAGAAGCAGCAAGAAATGAGAACACGCGCCCCTGTGTGCTCAGGTGAGTGAGCACGGCCTCCCACGGCCTCCACCCTCCTCTTTCCCAGGCGCAGGCTGGGTACAAAGGGAGGGCCCTGGCCCCTGCTGAGTCCCTCCTTTAACCTTTCAAACGTCTCACCTTCACACGATGACAGCACCTAGAGCATAAGGGCGTGTCCTTCTCACCCCAAGACTGCGTGGCTGGCTGAGCCTCTAGACGCCTCAGGTCGCACGACACACCAACAGGGCAGGTGAGGAGCAGGCGAGGGCGACCGCGGGCCAGGCTGATGCGCAGGGAGCCTGCAGCCTCCGGACGCCCGTGCGCACCCAGCGGCCAGCCTGTTTCCTCTCCTGGAAAGGTCCCAAGGCGCTAGGAGCCTGGTGCTGCCCCCTGCAGGCCCAGGGGGGCGTCTGCTGCGTGCGGGGGACTGGCGTTCGCACATGACCACCACAGCAGTGAGCTGCAATCTCCCAAATTCCTTCCTGTGCCGGAGTCAGGGGACCTACAGCCGTTCTGTGGGTGAGGAGTGTGGGCTTCCCATCTTGCTTTGGGGACACCTTTGGACCCCATGTCGGGACACTCTACCATCTATCTTCCCAGCTAAAATTACTTCTGGACAGTTTTCTGCGAGACAGAGTGGAGCAGACTGTCCCGGATGACATGCAGAGCGATCAGGCCGTGCCTTCCCACAGCTCTCGGTCTGAGGGCAGAGAACCCACCAGGAGTGAGGTGAGGAGGGATGAAAGAAACCAGAGACAGACGAGGAGGAGGAAGGCAGGCCAACTGAACACTGCACCTTTTTTTTTATGTACCAGGAATCGAACTCAGGACCTTGTGATTGCCAGACAGGTGCTTAAACCTCTGAGATATCTCTCCAGCCCCTGTACTTTTGTTTCTGAGACAGGGTCCCACTGTGTAGTTCAGGTTGGCTTTGGACCAATCATGTAGCCAGGCCAGTCCTCCTGCCTCAGCCACTCCAGGGCTGGGATTAGACACCACGCCCAGCTCTAAAAGCTACACCTCTAGGAAGACTGCAGCTCCTGGGCCCAATGAAGTCACCTTGGATGACTGCCCCAGGGATAACGTAGCCTCCTGCCCCAGCACACCCACCCACCCTGGACCCTTCAGGACTCTGAGATAGAGGGTCAGGTTGGGAGAGCCCAGAGTCCTCAGTTTCCCACCTGAAAAATAAATAAGCAAGCAAAGTAAAGCTTCCTGGGCCCAAATCTGCAGCCTGGGCCAGCACCTGGTGGGGGCACCTTGCTCTGGGGTCCCCACTGCTCAAGAGAAACACCCATGCTCCCGGGTCCAGAACAGTGCACTGCTGTCTTCCAGGGTAGAGCTTTTGACTTCTTCCTCCTCAGCCCTCGCTGGTCTCCTGCTGACCAGGCCTCAGTCCTTCTGTGTGGTGGGAAGCGGAGACCTGCGAACCTATTCTAAGGTCAGGAAGGCTCGGTTTCTTATCTTAGCTTCAGGCTCCTTCTGGGAGCCTATCTGGTGCCACTGCCAGCTGGCTCCTGCCCAGAGGCCCCTGCCTGTGACTTCTGCTGCTGCAGCACCCAGGAACTGGGGAGATGGAAAGGGGACTGAGTTCTCTGTTGTTTAGATTCCAAAGGCTACTGTAGCTGCCTTGACCTGCTTCATGCAGGCCTAGACTTGGGACAGCCTTGTGGAGCTGCCAGCCCTGAGAAACATGGGCACTTACTAGGCAAAGCCAGGCCACATCGCTCCTGGGAAGATACCCTGTAGGCTGCAGAGGAGTCTGTGCACAGCATGGCCCTGAGACCCCTGCTGTACCTGGGCTTTCCACTTTCTGGTGCCTGACACCCAACAGTGAGGTAGGGCTGCTCAGAACAGCACCCGCGCTGCTTTTAATGGAGGAGAGACCCTCCCTGGGGTCAGGAGGGCCTGCCTTATCCTCTGCCCCAGCACCTGCTCCACAGGGTGTCTTTGGCCTGTGCCTGAGGCACACACAGGGTGCAGGGGGTGCTCTGCAAGACCACCATCTCCTGGCTCACCATCCAGCAGGGCTCACCTTCCTAGTGGAGCTGACAGGGAGAAAGTTTGTTAATCCTGAGACAATGTTACCAAAACAGCCCACTTTAGGTTGAAAAACATCATGGTACCATTCACTTCTTTCTTTTTTTAATTTATGTATGTGGTACAGGGTCTCACTAAGCAGCTTGGACTCCCGGTGATCCCCCTGTTTTCAGCCTCCCCAGCTCCGGGATTACAGGCTTGTACCACTATGCCTGGACCCAGTGGCTGGCTCAGCACGCCCCCGGAGCTGGATGAGACCCAGTCCCTGTGCTTGGCTAGGCAGGCATTTAGTCAGCTGAGCTAGCTTGCAGCCCTTCACTTCTGCCTCGCCTGGGCCTCTGGAATGCCTGTATTGGTCTCCACAAGCAGCTGCGGAGAGAAAGCTCCTGTGTCCTCACCGGGTGGGGGCAGCCCTTGTGATCTGTGGAATACGCCCCTGGGGGAAGTGGTCAGTGGGCCAGCTCTGCACTTTCTGGGAGAGGAGAGTCGGGACATGCTATCTGGGGATTATTGACAGCAGCCCCAAGCTGAGCTCAGCCCCCAGAGCACCTGCATGGGGCCTGGCCTTGACCCGTGAATGTGTGCCGCAAGCGTCTGTGGAGTTTTAGCAGGCGCAAGCACAGAGCTGGGCCTCAAGTTGGGCCTGACCTTGGAGAGTGGGGCGGGGGCGGGGGTGGGGTGGTGATCAAGCGGGAGGCGACTCTTCCTGGAGTGTCGCATGGGGAGCGTGGGAGGGCAAGTGGGGAAAGCCAGGTAGGGCGGCTGGATGCTAGAACAAACTCAGGTCAGCCTGCTGCCTCAACCAAACCCCACGGAACACCAAGTGACCGAGCTTTCACCTTTCTCAATTACATCCGCTCGTCTAGCCCCACACCCTCAAGCCAGAGACGGACAGTGCGTCTTCGTGGCGGAAGGCGACTTCCTGTGGGAGCAGCCGCGGACCTGGGCTGAGGTCACGTGCTCCCAAAGCTCGGGCTTCCAGGCAGGCACTGGAGCGACCCTGGGCTCCCATAGATGGAGGGAGCAAGGAGACCAGGAGGTCCTAGCTAAGAGTCACACTTCTGGGAAGAGTGTGACATCCAGGATCAGTCTTAGTCCCCTAAGGCGGCACCCGAGTAGCACTGATGTCCACATATCCTCGGTCAGTTCAGGTCCCTTCTCTTCCACACCCACCGCGCCCCAACACCCCAGGCACCTGGGGACCCCATGACGGCTGCCCTGAGGAAGTACAGCAGGACCCTGGGTTGAATGGGAAAGAGCACCCATGCACCCATGGAGAGTTCAATGAATGTTTACCCTAGCTGAGTTAAGAAAGGGCCCTGTGGCCTTCCCAGGGGCCTCGCCGCCTTCCCCTGAGGGCCTGCACCGTATTTCTCTCAGTGTAGACTTCACTGTTGCTGCCTCACAAGCCCTTCTAGGCCTCTTTCTGACCAGTCCTGGAAACTCCCCCTATGGGTGCTTTCAAACCTGCAAACATCGTGCAACTGGGAGAGGAGAGCTCCCACATGTGGACACACTATGTGGGGATTATGCCCCTCACTGCAGTTTTGTACCCCTCCTTGGCCCTGTCACAATGCGACCGGGGCACCAAGGCACAGAGCGACCTAGTGGACTGGCATGTTTTATCTTTTTAAAAAATGGAGTGAAAAATCAGCTGTTCTTTTTTTGTCTGGTTTTGAGACAGGGTCTGGCTATGCAATTTAGGTTGGCCTTGCACTAACTTTGTAGCCCAGGCTAGTCTTGAACTTACAGTGACCCTCCTGCCTCTGCCTTCCAAGTGCTGAGATTACAGGCATGGGACACCATACAGGGTAGAATTACCTGGTCTAAATGTTCCCCTTTCTCCTGTCAGAGATGGGTATTCTATTGGGATTCAATTATTATAGGTGCTTGAATTCAGCAAAACACTCCAACATAGTATAGCAGTTCATAATAGTAGTGGGTTATCCGAAGAAGTTGTTGACTAGAGCCTGTTACAGCTAAGTATATTAATATGGCTTTACTTTATATATCTCGTTTTTATAATTTTCTGCTGGATGGTTAAGACTGAGACAAAGCAAGACCTATATAACAAGAAATGTAACTTTGGTATCTGATGAGGTCAGTCAAGTCCCCTCAGGGTTTATCCTGTAACCCTGTATTGCACTTTGTAGATCCTCTGTCAGTGTCAGCTGTGTGGATGAGTCATGGCCATTGCTTGACCAATTTGTTCTCTGTGAAAGCCTGAGAGAAAGTTTTCTCTCCATGTGACTCTCCTTAGGCACACTCTACATCATGATCACTTTCCTCTGTGGCTCCATAATCTCCTTGATCAGAAAATTTCGGGCAAAACTAAGTTCCATGATGTTACAGTGCAGGTTCTCCTATGTCCAGAGTCATCACTGACCTTGAAAGGCTAGGGCCAAAATGTTGGCTGACCTTGCAGCCCTTCCATTTCTCCAATTTTTGATCTGCGAACTTAGGTTGTTAACCATCCAGAAGAGAAGCTGATTATCACCCTGCTTTACCCTATCTGTCCAAATAGCAAACATTTTAGGCATAACGTGGAACAGATGTTGTCCATCAAGTGTTGATGTATTGAATTTTAAGTCCTTATAGAATACGAGGAAAAAAATTAATTTTTTGTTTTAATACTATCCTGTACTGTCTTTAAAAATTAAAAATTAAATAAAAAGAAACAAGTGAATATTCCAAGATAAAAAATCTGATTTCTAAAAAAAGAAATGTATAAACATAAAGGAAATAAATTTATATATCAACTGCTAAAAAAATAAATAAATGTTTCCCTTTCTCAGTGTCACCCAAGATAAAGGTTTGTGACAGTGCCACCTGACAGCTACTAGCATGCTGGGAAGTCCGGCCCGGTCACCACCTGGGTGGCGTGCTTTGCCTCTGGAACCCTCCACAGCTATGTTCTCATGCCTGCCCTGTGTCGTCATGCTGATGCCAGGCTGCCCCGGGCCTGGCTGTCATTGCGTGGCCTCGGGAAGAGGAATGGACCAGCTCCCGGGTAGTGCTGGCGTCCCCGGATTTGGAACTGCTGGTCCCGACCCTCTCCAGAGAGAAGCTGTCACTGCCCCTTCTGGGTGACCCTGGCGCGGAGCTAAGGCCTGCAGGAGAGCGCAGATCCAGAATGCACAGAAGCTGGCAAGACCCCTGCTGTCTCCGCCCAATGAGCACCTCAGAGCTCCTTCCCCCGGTGGGACAGCACGTCTGCTTGTCTTGGGGGTGGGGGCCGCCACCCGCAATTACCCTACTGCTACACCTCTACAGAGTTGGGGTTCATTTGATTATTTTATTTTATGGAAAACACAAAATGTCAAGAACAAATTAATAGGAAAATAAAAATAGTTAATGTACTGTACACAGTAATCATCAAAGTACAAGATGGGTATACAATGTTCTCCAGATAATATCAGCACAAACCTTTCTTTTCAACGAACTAAGAGAAGCTAGTAGTACAATCGTCTTGTATCTCTGTCCTTCCTTTCACCTTTCCCCTGTCCAAGCTCCCTCTTGCTTTTGAAGAGTGTCTTCCCCTTTCATAGCACATACTATGCCCTGTAGACCTTATTCTCAGTTTTTTACTCCAGGGAGACAATACAATGTTTGTCCATATGAGTCTGATTTGCTTCACTTATGAGTATGGTCTCAAGTTGCATCCATTTACTTAAATGTCTCAGGTTTACCTTTTTCATGACAGAGTATTATTCCCTTGTATAAAAAGACCACATTGTTTTTATCCATGCCTTCACTGATGGGCATCTGGGCTGTTTCCAAGATGCAGCTGTTACACATTGTGGTGCCATAATTCTGGGTGCACGTATACTGCGTGATAACACGCTTTTAATTCCACTAGGCATACACTCAGGAGGGAAAGAGCTGGGAGGAACGGGACCTCTAACCCTAGATTTTTCAGGAGTCTCCACACTGATTTCCACAGTGGCTACCCCAGTCTATGCTCCCACCAGCAGTGGAAAAGGGCTTCTTTTTCCACACATCCCTGCCAGCATTTGCTATTGGCTAATTTCTTGATGCAAGGCATGTTTTCTGGGATGAGATGGAATCTGAACTGCATCTCTCCAGTGACCAGTGGTGTTGTGGTGCCATAACTCTGGGTGCACGTGCACTGCGTGATAACGTGTTTTCAATTCCATGTATTTATGTATTTTTTTTGCCATTTGTATCTCTTCATCTGAGAAGTGTGCACTTAGTAGTTCCTCGGAAAAATCATACTTAGAATTAATTTGACGGGAAGCAGATCAACAGGAGGAGACGGTGCGGCTCCTGTGGCTTGGGAGGATTTGTGGTAAAAGATCAACGGGATGAGCACAGAGGCGCTGAGCCCGACAAGGGCCGGGAGTTACAGAATTCTGGCTGACACAGCCCCATCAAGGGGTGCCCGCGGTGAGTGTGCTGTGGATCCTTGGAGCCTCAGCGAGCGCTTCTTCCCGAGGGTAGGACTGGAACGTTCTTTCTGGGTCAGGGAGCACTTCTCAGAGAGGGAAACCATTTCTTGCTTACAAGAAAAAAAAGGAACGTAGAGGAATCTTCTTGTACCTGCTGATTTTAAGGTGCCTTTACTTCAAATAATTAATATGCCCCCAGGACACAGTTCAGGTCGGCATGGTTCGCCTGCCTTACCACACATAGCACAAGTGAAGGGTTTTGCGGACTGATGCTCCCAGGTCTGGCGGTTTCCAGGACTGGGCAGAGTCCTGGCACACCGCCTCAGGGGCCGGGGAGGCAGTGCCTGAGAGGCGTCCTCTCTCCTGCCTGTGCTCTGCGCGCGACAGTAAGTCTGTCAGCACCACCTGTGCTCGGGACAAAGCTTGGCTTTCAGAGGAGGCCTCGGGCTGGCAGACGCCTCCGCTGCAGCCCGGGTGTGCATGAGACCTGGGGGGGTGATACACACTGTGGGGGGGCAGAGAGCACAGCCTGCCAGCCAGTGGGGCCCTGGCTCTCTGCGCAGTGTCAGCCTGCGACGGTGGTGTCTGGGGCCCTGATAACTCCCCTGGGTGTAGACTGCGCTGATACGGCTGAAAAGGGTGCAGGGAGAGGTGGCACGAAGTGGCCAGGGGTCACTCAGAAGCGAGGGGCACAGCTGGCATTGAGCATAACCGCGAGTCCACCTCTGGTCTTCTGCAGCACAGCCTGCCGGGGTCGCAGTTTTCCCAACCACTGTGGGTGTGCACAGTGCAGGCTGCTGACCTGAGGCTGCATGCAGGGGACATTCCTGATGGTGAGCTCCGAGGACAGAGTGGACCAGAAGCAGTAACACACGAGAGGTTGGCAGCAGCTGGAGCTTCTCGGAAAGATGCTGTGAGGATGTGAACTTCACATCCTCACATTTTGTAGAGGATGAGTCAGGGAGGTCCCTAACTCTGCCTTTGCTGTGCTACCTGGGGTTGGGCAGCCTTCCAAGGGCCACGGGCTCCCTGAACACCCTCAGGACCTGGGAGGTCCAAGTAACTCAGGGCTGGCAGCTGCGAGTCCCTGCTTCTGAGGAGGAAGAAGAGGAGGAGGAGGAGGAGGAGGAGGAGGGGGAGGACTCAGCCACCCAAGCTGGGCCATCTGGGACAGCTAAGCTCTCCAGGAGAAATCTTACATTGTGCTATTTTTAAAAGCGAATGAAACTGAAACGTGTACATTCTGTTTTGCTCACGTTTTGTGAAGGCAGAAGCACTGGAGTTAAAAAAATAATCTGATAAACTAGTTTACTTTTTAGAACTAGGAAAATTCCTAACTTTATAGAGCACCAAGACTCTGCATTTAACTCTTCATGAGGGCAAATTCCAGCCTCATGAGAGAGTAGACAGAATAAGGCAGTTTGCCTGGCTACGGCTGGGTGGTGGTTTGGCCCCCTGAAAAGTGGGTTGGAATTTAATTTCTGAGGCAGCAATGAACTGAGTGGGCTGTTCTCTGGGCTGGGCTCTGGGTGGGTGGGGTGCCTGGAGATTTCCCCTGAGAATGCTCCAGAAGTTGGCTGGGCTGGTTCTCCCGCAGGCCTGGATCCTGGGCCAGAACCTGGGGGGCCTGCTCCTCTGTCTCTGACTGCCCCATGTGTGGGACATGGTGTTGGAGCAGGAGGCTGGCTGAGCCCGTCTTCCTCTGCTCTTCATCTTCTCGTGGCTGGCGTGGCTTTCTCCATTCCCAGTTCCCTGCTCTGTCTTGGCTCAGAGCATTTAGTCTTCCTGTGTTTCTGTAGGATTTCCCTTGGTGGTACTAGCCACTGAGCCCAGGCCTAGCCCTGAGCTACACCCTCAGTCTGCTCTGTGTCTTATTTTCAGAGCCCAGCTCTGCCTGAGTTCTCTAGCTCTTGGTGACTGCAGCAGCCAGGCTTGCCCTGGGCCCTCCAGACTGCAGAAGGAGCGAGTGCCTTCTTCAGCAGAGCTTCTCCCCTGTCCTAAGGCATCAGACGCCAGTGCCCGGAGAAGAGCATGGAGCTCGTAGCCAGGACTAAATAGGTCACCCAGGGGAGCAGAGAGCAAGCTTGTGTCCTTCCCTGTGCCCAGGACGAGCGCTCAAGACCCCGGCCTCCTACTCTGCCTGCCGCTGGCCTCTTCTCTGTCTGGGGTTCGTGTCTCAGGCTGCCCACAGGAGCGTTCTCAGCACCGGAGCGGCACTCCTGCCCAGGCGCTTGCACAGCCTCTCTGTGGAGAGCTCCTCGGCTCTGTGGATGGACGACTCCGCTACCCTTAGAATCTGACTCCTCTACAAGCTCCATGTCCCTCTCAGGGTATCAAGCTCTAAAAGAAAGAGGGGGCTGGGAGCAGAGACACAGCACGAAGCATGTGTTGCTCCCGAGTGCCTCCCCTGGAAGACGACGTTTAGCCTGGTTCTGGGAAGAAGACGATGTAAATGTCACATGGGGAAAGTGTTGCCTGTCAGCACGGTACGTCTCCTCCGGTTGCCTCAGAGAGCATTTCAGGAGCGGAGTGTCACACTCACCCGTGTGATCTTGGGGCCAGGGTTGGGGTGGCACAGACTTCACCACCAAGGCTCTTCAGGAGCACGACTTCGATCTTGTTGAGGTCAAACTTGGACAGCATGCTGGAGGTGGCTGGTGTCGGATGAACCCGGATTTGGGACGGCTAAAGAAAGTTGCACCTTCACCCTGTCCTAGCCAAAAGCAGTGGTTTTTAACCACCTAAAAATTAGGACCCATTGTTGTCCTGCAGGCCTTGTGCTCACTGGCGCCAGCTTGGGTGGGGGCTTCACACGGGAGCTCCCGGTGTCACCGCCCGGACACCCCTCCCATGAGGTCCTGGGTCCTTTTACACCAGGGGCCACGTTTTCAGGAAGCTACACTGAGACTTATAGCTCAATACGAATTTGTTTTCCTTTCTTGTGAACTCGTGGAGTTATGAGCACTACATGGACTTGACTGCACGGCCAGTCGCCCTGCCGCGCCTGCGAGCTCCACACCGCAGAACCGTGGACTGAAAATACCAGCAAGGAAGAAGCGTGTGCGCTGAGCTGGTGCGATGGCTCTCTTGGCCGACTTCCCACGCAGCGCAGGACAGCCGCGGTGGACGTGGGCGGGCTGCGCGCAGGAAGTGCGGGCCTGGGACGCAGAGTCATGGCTTCTGGGGGGCCCTGTCTGTTTCGGAGAACCAGCCGCAGCTCCTTAGTGCTCGCCTCATGCCCCCAGCACCCTGGGGGAGGGAGAGGGGCTCAGCGTGGCATGGGTTGGAGAAACGGCCCAGGCGGGGTTCTCAGAGAGGTCAGCTGGTGGGGAGTGCCCAGCCTTCCCTGGCTGCACCGCCGTTTTTATAGCCTCCCTCCCTCCCTCCTTCCTTTCCCCCC
>PVKA01050556.1:0-12654 GCA_004027165.1 Ctenomys sociabilis | reverse complement strand
ATGGCTGACTCTGTGGTCAGGGGGAACTTGATGATGGCATAGTGGTCAAGCTTGTTTCTCCTGGGGGCGCTCTTCTGAGAAATAACATGCATTGTGTCAACCATTGTTACCCTTCTACATTGTTTCAGAATTTCGTTTTTTTTGTTTGTTTGTTTCTTTTTCTTTAAAATAAAAATTATAAAAAAAACCAAAAAAAAAACAAAGCCTGATTTGGTTCATCTGCAATTAAGAGTAACCAGAGTCATGTAGGAAGTTTCCCTTCTTTTCCTGATAAAGGACTTATGTTTATGCAAGTTCTAAAGATTGGAACAAAATTAACTTTTCTGAACTTTATGTTAAACAGTGAATGATGCAATAATTAAATAAATATTTGTTTTGAAAGTCATTGATTAGCATTATCATGAAATCCTGATACACAGGTCATGCCCAGTAACCACTGAACTTTCTTGAACTTAGTATTTTCACTAGACAGGTGTCTGTGAGATTTGTACTTATATTTCCAGCCTCAGCTCTGCCTTCTGCAGTCTGCAATCTTTGTTGCTGTTTGTTTTCTTATTTTGTATTTTTGTTAATACACGATTATATGTACTATTGACATTAATTGTGCACAGTAAGTATGTGTAAATAAATATCTTAATCCTTTTTTATATCCTGTCCCCTCCTATTACACACATTTGGACAAGACACTGGATCTCTGAGGCCCAGCTCTTTCATACCAATAATGGAATAGTTTTATCTTGTTCAATGGTAGTGGAGAAAGATAAAATTGATATTATGAATGTGAAAACTATTTATTAATTTACAGATTAATTTATTAATCTCAGTAAACGTGAGAAGTAAAGTTTATATATCTGGGATCTTGACACAAAATAAAATTTCATTATGAAAAAAGCTTTGTACCTAAGCTCACATTTTAAACCAAGAACAATGCTATCATGGCAAGACACACCATTGTAGAAGCATTGCTACTAGTGATCTAGTAGTGTATATCAACCCAGTTACACATAGATAGATGAATTCGTATATAAAGATCCCATTAACATTTTTATATTGTGTTTCTATGAGCTGGAAATCTCTTTTTGTAGTCCCAGGCTCCCATCCACTTTTGAAGCACATGTCTGCTATTCTTTAACTGCTCTTGTGTCATTGTGGTCCAACACTTCATTCTGTTATTCTCATGAGGATAGAATGGAAAGCAAGAGGAACAGACCTCTCATGAAGTCACTAGGAGGTGGGGGTGGGGTAATCCAAGTTTCTTGAACCATCTTCCCACTCGAGTCTCTGAGTTAGGCTCTTTCCTTGGATCTGTTGGACAAATATTTTGCTTCTTATTGATGAAGAGATAAAACCTTCAGCTGTGTATATTTCTTTTATGGAAGGTATAGGCCAGATCTCCTTGGGATGAGATAATGATCATTAACTTAATGAAAAGCATGATACTCTATGAAGAGACTCGGTGGAATATGCATTCAGAATAAGTACTTTGGGATTTTGTTTAGTTCTTTAACCTGGCTTGTGAGACAACTGTGGAGTCAACACTGCACTACAATGGGCACACCAAAAGTTCATTTTAATCCCAGTTTTACCACCTATGGTCTGTGTGACACATTCCCTGCTTCATCTCCTTTTCCTCATTTGAAAAAGAAAAATAGGTTTTAACACCTCAGTGTTTTAGGTGGTTTAACTATAAAGGCTGCATTTTGTTAGTTAACTGCTCCTCAAAATGCATAACCAACGCTAGCTGTTTCATATCCTGATAGTTACATTTCTTTGGTACTTTCAAATTGTTTAAACATTGCTATTTTGAAAGACAGATTGTCCTAATGTTTGGTTAAGTCATATAGTTTAAATATCTTATGTGCAAATCTTAGAATATATTATTTTCCCCAAATTCCTAGGTATCCACTGGTCATTACTATGAGGATCCATATTAAACAAAGTTGTAAGTGAAGTAATCGTTAGCCAGGTGTGGTGGCACGTGCCTGTAGTCTCAGAGATCTGGAGGCTGGTCCAGGATGATCACAGCATGTTGAAAGCCAGTCTGTGCTATATAGCGATTTCAAAGGCAGCATTAACTATATCATGAGAAAAAAACTGAAAGTGATTTCATTTATTGTTTCTTAATCCTGGCTGTCCATTAGCACTACCTACCATTTACTGCCTTTTTTTAATTTATAGTTTCCATATTTATCCTGAACAAATAAACTAAAATGCAAGTGATAAGGATTTAGTACAGAGGGCAAGAATAATGAACATTTTTCTTTATCAAGTGGCCAAAGTACAGTCTAAACAACAATTGCAGCACATTTTGCTGATTGGTTCACCACTTACATGACAAAAGGACACATAGAACAGCAGTGAGCACATGAAAGCCTTGGATCACCTTGGACTCGGTAAGAACAGAAGCCTCAATGGACGTCGTGGTGATTCTGGTGCTCAGCCTCTCCTGCCTGCTTCTCCTCTCACTCTGGAGACAGAGATCTGGGAGAGGGAAGCTCCCACCGGGGACCACTCCTCTCCCAATTATTGGAAAACAGATAGATGTTAAAAATACCAAATGCAAAGCATATGCTAAGGGCATTGTAAGCTCATGCTCACTGCAGACCCAGTGCATGCTCAGGTAGTTCTAAGCACTTGCGCATTGCATGCTCAATACATGCCCAGCGCATCCTAAGGGTATGCTAAGCCTTTGCTCTCTGCAGACCTCGCACATGCTCAGCTCACACTAAGCGCATAGTCAGTGCATGCTGAACACATGCAAAGCACATGCTAAATGCAAGATAAGCTCATGCTCACTGTAGGCCCAGTACATGCTCGGGTAGTGCAAAGCGCATGTGCAGGGCATGCACAACACATGCATAGCACATGCTAAGTACATGCTATGGGCATGTTAAGCTCATGCTCATTACAGGCCCAGCTCAGGCTCAGCTCTTGCTAAGCCCATGCTCGGTGCATGCTCAACACATGCAAAGCACACGCTAAGGGCATGGTAAGCTCATGCTTACTGCAGGCCCACTACATGCTCAGGTAGTGCTAAGTGCATGTGCGAGGCATTCTCAACATATGCAGAGAACATGCTAAGTGCATGGGACGCTCATGCTCATCAAATGTTCAGCTCATGGTCAGCGCATGCTCAGCTCATGGTAAGCCGATGCTCAGTACTGACTCAGTGCTTAGCACATTTTCCACACACGCTAAGCTCATTCTCAGCATATGCTAAGCTCATGCTACATGCATACTCAGTGCATACTCAACACATGCAAAGCACATGCAAAGCACATGCTAAATGCAAGATAAGCTCATGCTCACTGCAGGCCCAGCGCATGCTCAGGTAGTGCTAAGCGCTTGCGCATTGCATTCTCAACACATGCCAAGCACATGCTAAGGGTATGCTAACCCCTTGCTCTCTGAAGACCAAGTGCATGCTCAGCTCATGCTAAGCGCATCCTCAGTGCATGCTTAACACATGCAAAGCACATGCTAAGGGCATGGTAAGATCATGCTCACTGCAGGCCCAGTACATCCTCAGATGGTGCTAAGCGCATGCTCAGAGCTGCTCAACACATGCAAAGCACATGCGAAGTGCGAGACAAGCTCTTGTTCACAGCCGGCACAGCGCATGTTAAGCTCATGCTAAGCGCATGCGCACTGCATGCTCAACACATGCCAAGCACATTCTAAGGGTATGCCAATCCTCTGCTCTCTGCAGACCTAGCGCTAGCTCACCTCATGCTAAGCGCATACTCAGTGCATGCTCAACACATGCAAGCCATATGCCAAGCGCACGGTAAGCTCATGCTCATCACATGCTAAGCTCATGCTAAGTGCATTCTCAGTGCATGCTTAACACATGCAAAGCACATGCTAAGTGCAAGATAAGCTCATGCGACTGCAGGCGGAGTGATTGCTCAGGCAGTGCTTAGCACATGCGCAGGGCTGCTCAAAACATGCAGAGAACATGCTAAGCGCATGGTACACTCATGCTCATCACACGCTCGACTCATGCTAAGTGCATGCTTAGCTCATGCTCAGTGCATTCTCAGCTCATGCTAAGCGCATGCTCATTGCTGACTCATCACTTAGCACATATTCTGCACGCGCTAAGCTCATTCTCAGCACAGGCTGAGCTCATGCTAAGTGCATGCTCACCACATGCAAAGCTCATGCAAAGCACATGCTAAATGCAAGATAAGCTCAAGCTCACTGCAGGCCCATCGCATGATCAGGTCGTGCTAAGGGCTTGCGCATTACATGCTCAACACAGGCAACGCACATTCTAAGGGTATGCCAAGCCCTTACTCACTGCAGACCTAGCGCTAGCTCAGCTCATGCTAAGCGCATGCTCAGTGCATGCTCAATCCATGCATGGCACATGTAAGCACGTGCTGTGCTCATGCTCAGTGCGGGCACGGCGTAGGCTCTAATCCTGCTAAACCCATGCTCAATGCATGCTCAACACATGCAAAGCACATGCTAAGGGCATGGTAAGCTCATGCTCACTGAGGTCCCGGTACATGCTCAGGTCGTGCGAAGTGCATGAGCAGGGCTGCTTAACACATTCGAAGCACAGGCTAAGTGCATGGTAAGCTCATGCTGACAGCAGGCCCATAGAAGGCTCAGGTCTTGTTAAGCACATGCACAGGGTATTCTCAACATATGGAGAGAACATGCTAAGCGCATGGGATGCTCATGCTCATCACATGCTCAGCTCATGCTACGTGCATTATTAGCTCATCTTCAGCGCATGTTCAGCTCATGGTAAGTGAATGCTTACTGCTGACTCAGCACTTAGCACATTTTTCCACATGCGCTTAGGTCAAGGTCAGCACATGGTAAGCTCATGCTCAGTGCTTTTTCAGTGCATGGTCAACACATGCAAATCACATGCTATGTGCAAGATAAATTCATTCTCACTGCAGACCCAAGCATGCTCAGGTAGTACTAAGCGCATGTGCAGGGCATGCCCAACACATGCATTGCACATGCTAAGAACATGCTAAGCTCATGCTCACTGCCGGCCCAGCACATGCTCAGCTCATGCTAAGCACATGCTCTGTGCATGCTCAATACATACCAAGCACATGCTAAGGGTATGCTAACCCCTTGCTCTCTGAAGACCAAGTGCATGCTCAGCTCATGCTAAGCACATCCTCAGTGCATGCTTCACACATGCAAAGCACATGCTAAGGGCATGGTAAGCTCATGCTCACTGCAGGCCCAGTACATCCTCAGATGGTGCTAAACGCGTGCTCAGAGCTGCTCAACACATGCAAAGCACATCCGAATTTCGAGACAAGCTCTTGTTCACTACCGGCACAGCAGTGAACATGCTAAGTGCATGGTATGCTCGTGCTCACTGTAGGCCCAGTACATGCTCACGTAGTGCTAAACGCATGCTCATGGATGCTAAACACATGCAGAGAACATGCTAAGCGCAGGTAATTTCATTCTCATCACATGCTCAGCTTATGCTAAGTGCATGCTTAGCTCATGGACAGCACATGCTCACTGTTGACTCAGCACTTAGTCAGCACATTTTCCGCACATGCTAACCTCATTGTCAGGACATGCTTTGCTCATTCTAAGTGCATGCACAGTGCATGCTCAACACATGCAAAGCACTTGCTAAGGGAATGCTAAGCTCTTGTTGACTGCAAGCCCATCGCATGCTCAGCTCAGTCTAAGCTCATGCTCACTGCATGCCCAGCGTAGCTCAGTTATTGCGAAGCTCATACTCAGTGCATGCTAAACACATGCAAAGCACATGTTAAGTGCATGGTAAACTCATGCTCACTGTAGGCCCAGTACATGCTCACATAGTGCTAAGCTCATGCTCAGGGGTGCACAACACATGCAGAGAACATGCTAAGCGCAGGTAATTTTATTCTCATCACATGCTCAGCTTATGCTAAGTGCTTTTTTAGCCCATGTACAGCACATGCTCACTGTTGACTTAGTGCACTTAGTCAGCATGCTTTCCGCACATGCTAAGCTCATTCTCAACGCATGCTAAGCTCATTCTAAACCCATGCTCAGTGCATGCTCAACACATGCAAAGCACATGCTAAGAGTGTAGTAAGCACTGGCTCACTGCAGGTGCACCGCATGTTCCACTCATGGTAAGTGCAGGCTCAGTGCATGCTCAAAACATGCAAAGCACATGCTAAGAGTGTAGTAAGCACTGGTGCACTGCAGGTGCACCGCATGTAACTTACTCATGGTAAGTGCATGCTCAGTGCATGCTCAACATATGCATAGTACATGCTAAGCACATGCTAAGCTCGTGCTCACTACATGGCCAGCTTAGGCTCAGCTCCTTCAGAGCCCATGTTCAGTGTGTGCTCAACACATGCAAAGCACATGTTAAGTGCATGGTAAACTCCTGCTCACTGTAGGCCCCGTACATGCTCAGGTAGTGCTAAGCACATGTTCAGGGGTGCTCAAAACATGCAGAGAACATGCTAAGCGCAGGTAATTTTGTTCTCATCACATGCTCAGCTTATGCTAAGTGCATTTTTAGCCCATGGACAGCACATGCTCCCTGTTGACTTAGTGCACTTAGTCAGCACGGTTTCTGCACGTGCTAAGCTCATTCTCAATGCATGCTAAGCTCATTCTAAGCCCATGCTCAGTGCATGCTCAACAAATGTAAAGCACATGCTAAGAGTGTAGTAAGCACTGGCTCACTGCAGGTGCACCGCATGTTCAACTCGTGGTAACTGCATGCTCAGTGCATGCTCAACATATGCATAGTACATGCTAAGCACATGCTAAACTCGTGCTCACTCCATGGTCAGCTTAGGCTCAGCTCCTTCAGAACCCATGCTCATTGAATGCTCAACACATGCAAAGCATATGCTAAGGGCATGGTAAGCTCATGCTCACTGCACACCCAGTGCATGCTCCGGTAGTTCTAAGCACTTGTGCATTGCATGCACAATACATGGCCAGCACATCCTAAGGGTATGCTAAGCCCTTGCTCTCTGCAGCCCTAGTGCATGTCAGCTCACGCTAAGCGCATGGTCAGTGCATGCTGAACACATCCAAAACACATGCTAAATGCAAGATAAGCTCATGCTCACCATAGGCCCAGTACATGCTCAAGTAGTACTAAGCGCATGTGCAGGGCATGCACAGCACATGCATGGCACATGCTAAGCACATGCTTCGCACCTGCTAAGCTCATGCTCACTACAGGCCCAGCTCAGGCTTAGCGCCTGCTAAGCCCATGCTCAGTGCATTCTCAACACATGCAAAGTACATGTTAAGTGCATGGTAAAGTCATGCTCACTGTAGGCCCAGGGTATACTCAGGTAGTGCTAAGCACATGCTCAGGCATGCTCAACACATGCAGAGCACATGCTAAGCACAGGTATTTTTTTTCTCATCGCATGCTCAGCTTATGCTAAGTGCATGCTTAGCTCAAGGACAGCACATGCTCACTGTTGACTCAGCACTTTTTCAGCACATTTTCCACACACGCAAACTCATTGTCAGGACATGCTTTGCTCATTCTAAGTGCATGCTCATTGCATGCTCAACACATGCAAAGCACGTGGTAAGTGCAAGATGAGCTCATGCTCACTGCAGGTTGAGCGCATGCTCACCTCCTGCTAAGCGCATGCTCAGTACATGCTCAAAACATGCCCAGCATATGCTAAGGGAATGCTAAACTCTTGCTGACTGCCACCCTATCACATGCTCAGCTCAGTCTAAGAACATTCTCGCTGCATGCTCAACAAATGCATAGCTCATGCGAAGTTCATGCTAAGCTCATGCTCACTGCATGCCCAGCGTAGCTCTGTTATTGCTATGCGCATACTCAGTGCATGCTCAACACATGCAAAGCACATGTTAAGTGCATGGTAAACTCATGCTAACTATAGGCCCAGTACATGCTCAGGTAGTGCTAAGTGCATGCTCAGGGTTGCTCAACACATGCAGAGAGAACATCCTAAGCGCAGGTAATTTTGTTCTCATCACATGCTCAGCTCATGCTAAGTGCATTTTTAGCCCATGAACAGAACATGCTCACTGTTGACTTAGTGCACTTAGTCAGCATGCTTTCCGCACGTGCTAAGCTCATTCTCAACGCATGCTAAGCTCATTCTAAACCCATGCTCAGTGCATGCTCAACACATGCAAAGCACATGCTAAGCGTGTAGTAAGCCCTGGCTCACTGCAGGTGCACCACATGTTCCACTCATGGTAAGTGCATGCTCAGTGCATGTTCAACATATGCATAGTACATGCTAAGCACATGCTAAGCTCATGCTCACTACATGGCCAGCATAGGGTCATCTCCTTCAGAGCCTATGCTCAGTGCATACTCAACACATGAAAAGCACATGTTGACTGCATGGTAATCTCGTGCTCACTGCAGGCCCACTACATGCTCAGGTAGTGCTTAGCACATGTGCAGGGCATGCTCAACACATGCCGGATACATGCTCAGCACATGGGACGCTCATGCTCATCACATGCTCAGATCATTCTATGTCCATGCATAGCTCATGGTCAGTGCATGCTCAGCTCCTGGTTAGCACATGCTCTATGCTGACTCAACACTTAGCACATTTTCTGCACGCGCTAAGCTCATTCTCAGCACATGCTAAGCTCATGCTTAGTCGATGCTCCGTGCATCCTCTACACATTCATATCAAATGCTAAGTACAATCTAAGCTCATGCTGACTGCAATCCCAGAGCATGCTAAGCTCATGCTGAGCATATGCACAGTGCATACTCAACAGTGACCCAGGACTTCCTAAGTGTATGCTAAGCTCTTGCTTACTGCACGCCCTTCGCATGAGCAGCTCATGCTGAGCGCATTCGCAGAGCTGCACAATACATGCATAGCAATGCTAAGTGCTTGCTAAACTCATGCTCACTGCAGGTCCAGTGTAGGCTCAGGTCCTACTAAGCGCATGCTCAATGCATGCTTAACACATGGAAAACACATGTTAAGTGCATGATAAGCTCATGCTCACTGAAGGCCCAGTGCATGCTCAGCTTCTGCTGAGCGCGTGCGCAGTGCATGCTCAACACATGCCCAGCATATGATAAGTGTATGCTAAGCTCTTGCTGACTGCAGGCCCATTGCATGCTCAGCAACAGCTAAGCGTAAGCTCAGTGCATGATCAACACATGCCCAGCACATGGTAAGTGCATGCTAAACTCTTCTTCACTCTAGGCCCAGCACATGCTGAACTCATGCTAAGCACATGCACAGTGAATGCTCAACAAATGCCCAGCACATGGTAAGCGTATTCTAGCTCTTGCTCGCTGCGGGCCTAGCGCATGCTCAGCTCATGCTAAGCACATGATCAGTGCTGACTCATTGATTAACACGTTTTTCACATGCGCTAAGCTCATTCTCAACACATGCCAAGCTCATGCTTAATGCATGCTTAGTGCATCCTCAACACATGCAAAGCCATTGCTAAGTGCAAGCTAAGCTCAGGCTCACTGCAATCCCAATGCATGCTGAACTCATGCTAAGCACATGCTCAGTGCATGCTTGTCACATGCCCAGCACATGCTCAGCGTATGCTAAGCTCATGCTCACTGCAGGCCCAGTGTAGTCTCTACTTCTGCTAAGTGCATGCTCAGTGCATGCTCAACACATGCAAAGCACATGCTAAGCGCATGTTAAGCTCATGCTCACTGCAGACATGGTACATGCTAAGGTAGTGCTAAGCTCTTGCGTAGGGATGCTCAACACTTGCAGAGAACATGCTAAGTGCATGTTAAGCTCATGCTCACTGCAGGCCCAGTACATGCTCAGGTAGTTCTAAGCACATGCACAGGGCATACTCAACACATGGAGGGCACATGCTCAGCACATGGGACTCTCTTGCTCATCACATGCTCAGCTCATGCTATGTGCATGCACAGCTCACCGTCAGTGCACGCTCAGCTCATGGTAAGCGCATGCTCAATGCTGACTCAGCACTCAGTCAGCACATTTTCTGCCCACGCTAAGCTCATTCTCAGCACATGCTAAGCTGAACAAGAAGAAGAACAAGAACAAGAATAAAAACAAGAAGAACAAGAAGAAGAACAAGAACAAGAAAAACAAGAACGAGAACAAGAACAAAAAGAACAAGAAGAAGAAGAACAAGAATAAGAACGAGAACAAGAACAAGAAGAAGACGCAGATGAAGACGCAGGTGCAGATGCAGAAGCAGAAGCAGAAGAAGAAGAAGAACAAGAACAAGAAGAACAAGAACAAGAAGAACAAGAAGAAGAACGAGAAGAAAAAGAACAAGAACAAGGACAAGAAGAAGACGCAGAAGCAGAAGAAGAAGAGGATTAAGAAGAAGAAGAAGAAGACAAAAAGATTTATTATCTTTCCATTTAGTTACAAGGACTTCCCATAGAAATGCTATTATTGCACAAGTTTGTTTCCATACAATTTTTGCTTAACAAAGAAAGAATTGGGGGGGGGGGCTGATAGTGACTTTGAAGTTATCTTTCATGAACACTACTATTAAACAAACTTATTTTAAGCAAGGTGCAGGTACACTTACCTGTATTCCTTGTTCTGTGGTATGCTTAAGCAAGAGGAACAGTCTTTCAAGACTAGCCTGGGAAACAGAGCAAAACCATGCTGTATGAGGACATGGCTTCAACCCCAAGTGTCACACAGATGCAAGTAGATAAATAAAAGAAAGTCATCTTTAAAGTTTTATTTTTGTAATGAATATAGCATGTATAAGACATAGGCATGAGACTGATTTTTATTTTATTTTATTTTATTTTATTTTTAACTGTCCTAAATTGTTCATTGGGTTATGAATTTTACAAACGTCTTGTATTATTAGCGGTAACGGTGGAGCTGGAGAGTATTGAACCTTCTCCAAGCTGCACGGCGAGAACCACCAATAGTGTAGTGGAACCTGTGGCCCATTCCAAGGCCACGACTCTTGCGGCCTGCAGATGTCAGCCTACGCATCTCCCTGGACTGGTTTGGTGATCCATTGGGTGTCAGGATTTCTTCTAATGACTTTGTGGAATGGATCAATAAGGATAACATCAAAGA
Organism: Ctenomys sociabilis; assembly: GCA_004027165.1. Lineage (NCBI taxonomy): Eukaryota > Metazoa > Chordata > Mammalia > Rodentia > Ctenomyidae > Ctenomys > Ctenomys sociabilis. The sequence goes on along the minus strand of PVKA01050556.1, from coordinate 1,612 downwards.
ACTTATATGTGGAATCTTCACCAACCCAGTAAGAATTTAGAACTCTCAGAGCCCCACAGTGGCGACAGCTTGCTCCTCAGCAACAGACTGAAGACTTCGTGTAAACTTCAGCTGGTTAACGCCACGATGGACAGGCTTCCCATAAATTGCTCCTTTAGGAACTGGACGTTTGGGGCCACCGCAGCACACACGAATCCTGTATATGACATACCCTTGCTTCGCCTTGTCTGCGAGCTTTGTCCGGCCGGGTGGGGTGCGGAGTCCTGTGGAGCACCGAGAGCTGGCGGTAGTGCCAGCAGCCGACCCGCAGCAGGAAGCACATCACGACGGACTGATTCTTCCTCCCCAGCTCCTGGGTGTGCTTGTATGCACCCATCTTGGCTTACCTGATGGCTGACGCCAGACAAAAAGGAAGGCTAATTTTTATTTTGTAGCATGTATAAGACATTTAATGTTCATTCTATTTCAGGATTGTTTTGAAGTGATGATAACATATTTATGGGTGACACTTGCGCTTTTCATGGTAGATGGAAACAGTAAACAGCTATCCAATCTTTAGAGAATATTTGAAGAACAGAGAGGAGCATTAAGGAAGACAACTGAGTGGAAAGGACAGGGTTATAATGTAAATGTCAGAAGAGGAATATCAATGAAGAAAGAGCAAGCTGTGACCCTACAGTCTCCCTGAGGATCCTTCTTTAGAAATAAGAGGGGCCAATGAAGGTGGGGAATCAGGCTGAGAAGGAGACTCCTCCTCCTCTGCATTCAGCAATTGGCTTCTTTTCATCACTGGAGAAGAGATGCTCACTCCTCAGAAAACTGCTTGGCAAGGCTTGTACTCAAAACTCCAAGGGATATAGCTTAGTGCCAGAAGTGACTGCACAGCAAGCATAAGGTCTGAGTTCAATCCCAAGTACCAAATATATATATATGATTATGACCAGAAAAGCATCAGAAATCTCAAGGGTATCTCTTATATCATTATTAATAGCTAAGGCAGTGACAGAGAAATTCAGAGGTACGAAGAAGACAGGGAAACTTGGACAAAGGGTCTCCTTTCATTCATAGCATCTGAGGTCTTTAGTCTTCCTTCCTGCAAGTCAATAGCCAGAAATATGGTCCAGAAAGAGGGAAAACCTGTGGAGTGTCCAGAAAGAGTGAAAAACTGTGGAGCACACACCTTCATTCTTTGGCATCTTATGAAAGTTCTCTCCAAACTTTAGCACACTGGAGGAAATAAAAGGACCTTCTTAAGACACAGAGCCATGGAATTTCAGGACACTAGGATTATGAAAACTTTGAGAAGACACTTCATTAAATATAAAGGGTTATGGGCTGGGGATATAGCTTAGTGCCATAAGTGACTGCAGAGCAAGCAGAAAGGTACTGAGTTAAATCCCAAGTACCACAAATATATACATGATTATGATCAGAAAAGCACCAGAAATATCAAGGGTATCTCATATCATTATTAATAGCAAAGGATGTTTGTTGTTTTTTTTATTTTTATTTCATTGAACTACAAATGTCAATCAGACAGTTTCAAGACACCTTAACCATACAGATTCAACAAATTAATACTTGCAAAATGTTTTCATAATGTTTTGGTATT
>PVKA01050555.1:0-12658 GCA_004027165.1 Ctenomys sociabilis | reverse complement strand
TTCAGTATAAATGCTTCAAACTTATCATTCTTAATAGCTGAGTAATACTCCATTATATAGAAAAACCACATCTTTTTCAACCATTCCTCATGTGATGGACATCTTGGTTGTTTCCAAGATTTTGCTATCACACATTGTGCTGCTATAAACATAGGTACACATATATCTCTATGATACAATGTAAAAATATGGAACGCTTCACGAATTTGCGTGTCATCCTTGCGCAGGGGCCATGCTAATCTTCTCTGTATCGTTCCAATTTTAGTATATGTGCTGCCGAAGCGAGCACTAGATATTGTTTAATTTCTTGTTTATTTTAATTTGTTACCCATTGGTTGTTGAGCAGAGCATTATTTAATTTCCACATGTTTTTGAGGTTTTTTTTGTTGTTAATTTCTAGTTTCATTGCACTGTGGTCAGATACTATGCATGGGATAATTTCTGTTTTCTTGCATTTACTTATTTATGATCTGTGGACTAATATGTGGTCTGTTTTAGACAATGTCCCAAGTGCAGCTGAAAAGAATGTGTATTCTAATGGGTGGAGCACTCTGTGTATGTCCATTAAGTCCATTCATTCCAAGGTTTGGTTCAGTTCTCTTCCCTCTTTCATGTTTTTTTTGTCTTCTTGAGATAAGGGGTTGTTAAGGTCCCTTGTTAATATTGTGGTATTAGATATTGGATTCTTCAGCAGATTTTTGAAACTAGTAGTTAACTGGTAGGATTCTCTTCTTGACTAACTATATATGCCGGTACCTGTGAACTAAGCAACTGCACTGAATATAACAATTTATAGTACTAGGATCATGCTTGGAATACCTGTCATTCTGGTCTTCTAAATACATACTGCTTGTCACGAAAATCCAATTACTGCCATACTATCTGTCAAGTAAATGGGCAATAAATGAAAACAACAGACAAAAAAAAAAGGGTAATAAATGAAAACAAGTGACAAGAAAAAATATCATAGGGCTATCCTGTTACAATGCTGTATATGATTAGATTTCTAAATTTCTGTGTAGAAATATGTAATTATTTATTCCTATTTTTGAAAATGTTTTTAATTTTTTTCTTTACATTCTGTAGGGACTTAAAGTTTAACATATCAATACTTGATGGAAAATACCTATTCCATGTTATGTCTAAGATGTTTGATATTCAGATAGATAGTGAAGTCAAGCTTAACTGCCTATGTTGCAGGGTAATAATAATAAGTTTTTCTTCTGGAGGGTTAACAAACTAAGTTTGCAGACCAAAAACTGGAGAAGAAGAAGGGCTAAAAGGATAGCCAACATTTTGGCCCAAGCTTTTCAAAGTCAGTGAGGATGCAGGACATAGGAGAACCTGTACTGTAACATCATGTAACTCAGTTGTGTCCCAAATTTTCTGATCAAGGAGATTATTGGGCCATAGAGGAAAGTGATCGATGATCTATAGTGTGTCTAAGGAGACTTACCTGGAGAGAAAACGTTCTCTCAGGTTTTTACAGAGAGCAAATTGGTGAAGCAATGGACATCATTCACATGGCTGACCCCGACAAAGGATCTACAAACTGCTGTACAGGGATTCAGGGTAAATCCTGAGGGGATTTGACTGAACTTGTCAGATACAAAAGCTACATTTTTTGTTCTGTAGGTCTTTTTTTCCTCCTTGCTTTATCTTGGTATTAACCATTCAGCAGAAAAGTATAAAAATGAGACATGAAAAGTAAAGCAATATTAATAGACTGAGCTGTAATAGGCTCAAGTCAATAACTTCTGATATTGCCAGTCCTCCTTGGAAAACCCACTACTATTATGGACTACTGGACTATATACTAAAATACTGGAATATTTTGCTGAATTAACACACCTACAATATTTAAATGACAATGGAATACCCTTCTCTGACAAAACTAAACAAAAAAAGGGATATAAATGAGGGACTATTTTGTATCTGTGTATACAAAATAGTTGGGATAGATATACAGCTACTTTCTCTTAATTCAAAGAATAGGAAGATTAGTACTAATAGTGTTTGTAGACAGGACATCATGTCTGCACCTTGTACTATGAATAACTGCTAAGAAGATAACAATATGCAATGTATTCATTATTGAAACTATCCTACTAGTTGGTTTTGAAACTGTCTCATTGCTAGTTGTTTCTCAATAAAATTATTAAAAAATTGTCTTATACAGTTGGGTGTTCTCATATTTGGTGCATATATATTTATTACTGTTATCTCTTCTTCTTGAATATTTCCTCTAATTAGTACATAGTTACCTTCTTTATCTTGTTTGATCATTCTTGGTTTGAAGTTCATACTGTGTGCAAACAGAATAGCTACCCTATCCCTTTTTTGAGCATGTAGTATTGTTCTGTATCTTTTGACTTTTAGCTTATCATTTTCTTTTTGGATTAAGTGTACAGAACATTGTTGAATATTTTTTGTAATCCACTCTGCCAATCAATTTCTTTTCGTTGGTAAATTGAGTCCGTTGACATTGATGGTTATGATTTGTTTCTGTCTGTCATGTTACTTTCCCATTGATGGCTCCCTTTATTTGCCCCGTTTGATGGGTTCTTTCTGTTGCCATTCTTGGAGCTGTAGTCATTTTGATACCTTTCTAGGATGTCTTTTAGTATTCTGTGTAGGGTTGGTTTGATCATGAATTTTTTAAGTTGCTCTTTGTCAAGGAAGTATTTTACTTAGAGTACATCATTCTGGATTGGAATTTGTTTTCTTGTAGGAATCGTAATATTTCTCTATGGGATCTTCTTAACTTGATGGTTTGTGCCAAGAAATCTGCAGTTATTCTGATGGGTTTTCCTTTAAGTATGATCTATTTCTTTTCTCTAGCAGCTTTTAGTATATTTTTCTTATGCTGAATTTATGGGAACTTGATTATTATATGCATGGGTATAGATTTAATAAGTTGCTATTATTTGGAGTTCTGTATGCCTTAGTTACTGAATGTCAGATTGTTTCCCCACATTTGGGAAGTTTTCTGCTATAACTTCTGCCCATATTCTTTTTATATGTCTTTTGTGTTGACTCCTTCTTTCTCATTGATGTCTATTAGTTTTATGCTGTTCACCTTTGCATCATCTTATAGCTGTTGAATTATTATTTCTTGGATCCTTGTGGTTTTTAGGAGCTCTTTCTTTACCTTTTTGCTAGCTGCAATGGTGTCTTCAAAGTCTGAAAGTCTATCTTCGCTTTCACCCAGATGGTTTTGCTAACTTTTAATCAGTTTTAAATTTCTTGTTCATCTCTTTGAATCTGCTTCATGCATTCTATTTCTTTGCCAGATTTCTCATTTAAGGCTTCCATAATTTTTCTATTTTCCTCTATTTTTTTGTGTCTTCTTTAGAAACACTTTGTAATTCCTTCGTTATAGTTATTTCCTTTTTTTAACCTGGGAAAGTATTTCTGATCAGATTTCCTTTATACCCCTCTGAAGTTGTTTGTTTATTTCAATTGTTATTATTTCAGAGATTTAAGGTGTGTGACTTCCCATTTCTTCTATGCTGATGTCTCCTGGATTTGTCCTGAATAGGCTTAGAACCTGAGATTGCATTTTGTTTTTTTGTTTTGTCATTGTCTATTTCAGAAAGAACTCTTTACTTTGATTTCTTTCTTTCCCCCTTTACTTTGATTTCTGTGCTACTTTTTTGTTAAAGTTTGATTGTAGGAAGCTATACCACTGGAATCAGAACCTCTCTGTAAATAGTCTGTTCTTTAGGTATCTCTTGTGTCAGAGAGTCTTGTTTTGTCCAAAATTTTTTTTTCTTCGTTACTGAGATTGTGGTAATGATTTCCACTTGGCACTGTTCTCCGTCCTAGGGTCTTCCAGGTGGAATAGTTCATCTAAGTTATCTTCTGCTGTCTCCATGTTGTAAGGATCTTCCCATAGGTCTGGGCCTCAGTCTGGGCCCACTGTGCCTATCAGCAAGTCTCAGGTCACTGGCTCAGCTGTAGGCATCAACCCCTCCTCCCAGGAAATGCCACCTAATTTGTCCCATCCAGTGGCATTCCAAATGATTCAGTGCCGAGTTCTGCATGATGGGTCACTTTCCAAGCTGCCCTGCACTGGGTTAGCCCACTGGGTCTCACACTGAGCTGTTCTGTGTCAAGTGTCACCATCCTGTCATGAACCAAGCTGCTCTGTGCCAAGTTCCTCCACCTGGTCACACCGAGCTGCTCAGCATTGAGTTCTGCCACCCAGCTATACACCAAGCTACTCTGCATCAAGTCCCACTGCCTGGTTGCACACTGAGCTGCTCCTAATGCACTAATTTTTTTAACCTATGGTCATATCACAGTATATAGCTATAAGAACAAATTTTTTTTCTATTCTTGTGCCAATTCCTTTTTATTTGTTATTAAGAAGATATTTCTATTATCAGTTCCCTTTTAAATTGATTTCATGTATGTGTGCAAAGGTGTTATTCAGATGAAGATGATAGATTAGAGTGTGGAAATATAAGGATATTGATGTTTGGGACAAAGGGCTTAATGCAGTGATGGTGAAACTTCTAGAGACTGAGTAGCCAAACTGCAACCACAAGCCCACTTGTTTATCACAAAGTGATAATACTGCGACTAAACTTGCATGCTGGATGTGGCTCACATGCCAACAGAGAGGGCTCTGCAAACCTGCTCTGCCACACATGCTAATAATTTTGTCATGGCTGTTTTTTCTTTAAGGGGAGAAGGGTCTCACTATTTAGTGCTGGCTGGCCTTGAGCTTATTCTCTAGCCTAGGATGACCTCAAACTCATAGCAATCTTCTTCCTCAGCCTCCCAAGTGCCAGGATTGCACCTGGTCCATCTGGGGCCATCACACCTGGTCCACTGCTGGTTTAATGCATAGTCTATACTACAACATTTTTTTTTCTAACGAGAACTGCCCCATGTCTATCCTAACCTGTTGGGCACATTCTGGTTTCTTATCTCATTTGACATGTGGCTCACATAGAGAAGAACTAAATGCAGGGTGTTAAAAATACTGTATTTTACCTCCTACCACTTCAAACTTTTCAATTTTGAGGAACTGGGAATTGAACTCAGGTCCTTGCACTTGCCAGGGAAGCGCTTATTCCACTGAACCATCTCCCCAGCCCCTCCTACCACTTCAGATATCAGGCAGTGTCTTTTCTTCTAGTTGGCAGGGTGTGTCTTAGATTTGATTGAATAGTTAGGGGACTGGACTGCAGTGGTTGTCATGCTGACGTGTTGGTTCATTGTGCCCATCTCCATTGTCCCTTGTACAGTGTCAGCCACAGAGTAGACTCTTGAATAATTTCCATTGATGATACATATTGTAGAATACAAGCAGATGATACTGGATTGCTGGTAAGTTTAGAGAACAGTGTTAGCCAATCAGTTAAATTGAGACTACTTATCTAGTTAGATTAGTGGCCTCACCTGACTATATTTCACCACATGTGGCCATATGCATATCATGTACTTATGTCTCCCACATTGGACAGTCATTTCAATGGATACACTAAAATATTTCCTATTTCCCTTAAATCTGAAGGTCTGGAGAAATCAATATTTGGCTTTCAGTGTGTCTTCAGATGTAGCAATGCCTGGGAGTCCACCTGGTTGAAGGATGGAGCTAACTCTTAGATCATCTTCAGGTTGCCTTCCAAAACAAGCATTCTGTAGATGTAGCAAGATGCTACTGTCCTTTCTTTCCAGGTCAAGATCACAACTGGGAAAATGTCAAGGAGGCCTGTGATCTCACCCACGCTCTCCACTGGCTCTTCAGTCCTATAGCTTTGTTTTCTGGTAGTAAAGCTTTGGCCATGGTGCACTGGAGAGAGACATGTGGTTGATACTAGCTGGAGCCTGGCTGGAAAGAGTCACAGCAGATGCTTGTGTACATTTGCATTTAAGAAAGTGTTCCCAATCCTTTAAGGAAACCATTACTTGGCTCACTGCAAACTAATTGGATTTGTTCAGTCATTGTGAAAATGGATGCAGATGGGATGAGCTACAAAATATCCTACTGTTAAATCACAAAATGAAGCCACTTGTTCAGGAGATGCCATGGCCTGGGATGAGGTTTTCACCAAGAAGTAGGAAATTGCTTGGTAAATTTCTCTTTTTTGCTTAAGTGACTCTTTTAATTAATTTTTACTGACCTCATCTCCTTCAACACAAAAAAATGTGAAGGGACAAAGAATTGGTTTTTCAGACATCCCAAAGTTGAAAAGTCAAGATGAAGAAGAAGCTTAGGTTCTCTTGTGCTTTGGGACAGTTATTCATGGGTTAAGATGTTAGGAATGTCAGCCACAGCGGACACAATGTTGTGTCTGTATCTTATTATTTCTACTCTGATGTGATAGGAGCTTTCCTTTTAGGTAAATGTCATTATGGAGTGATATCTAAAGCAATTAGAATCAAATGTTGTTGGGAAAAAGTGCACAGCATTAAGATTAAAAATATGAGCTCCTTCTAAAGGAACTCAGGGAAAACTCCAGCATAGTTTCTTTTATCACAAAAGCCATCACTCTCCGGTGGGATGAAGCCAGACTGTTGTGCTTTCAGAAGTGGATCACATGAAGGTATGGAAGGTCAGTAATTTGCTTCCACGTGGAAGACATCCTAGGTCATCACAGAGTATGGGGAGAGAGGCCAACGCTGATTATCAGGGAGCCAGCGTTGTAGGGAACTGTTATTTACAGCCTCATCATTCCTGCCAGAGCTTCTCAGGAGCCTGGAGAAAAAATGTTCCATTAAATGTTTGTATTGATGCTTGTACTGTCCAATAGTGGAGACAGATACCCAGTTTTATGAAATGGTGACTAGACGTTTTCTATAATGAGCAGTTTATTTTACAAGTGAGAAAATTTCCATCACTTAAAATGATCTGAATTGACATGGCACTGCATTAGTATTAACTTAGCTTGGAGATAAGCAAGCAATACAGGGCCTTTCCTGATTGGTCAGGAAGGACACGAGTCACAGGGTGAGTCTGATCGTGTCTGCATAGTCTTTGTACAGGGTTTAAAGCATGCAGCTGTGCAGGAATAGTGCAGGACTAGACCCCGGGGAAGAGAGGCTCAAGCCCAGCCTTCAGTTAGCTCCTTGCCACTCAGCTGCTTAACCAGGGAGAAGTGATTTTTCTCACTGACACATAGCTAATCAGAGCTGAAGCAAGAGAAGAACTCAGGTCACCAGGACTGGTCAGGGCTGTCCCTACCTTCATGAGGGAGTGGGGCAGTTCCTTCATCTGAAGCCTCTTTCAGGACATGTGACAAAATACCCAGAATTCATGAAACCTCCTAAGATTGCATAAGAGACAAGCTTAGCTGAGGGTCTCATGTCCACTGTTTTATCTTTCTGTTGCTCATGAAAGGAAGGCAGGTGGCAGTTGGTAATGACGGAATCAGGGACAAACAGACTCATGGCTTTCTTATGACATCAGGCCTGTCATAAGACAACTTGATGGGTTAAAGAATACGATTAGTGAAGTCTAGTTCCAGGTGTCTTTGAATGACTGATGTGTAGACCACAGCCAGGGGAAGATGTACCTAGGATGTGTGATGCACTGACCAGGAGGCTTGTAGCACAGATGGAATAAAAAGGAATGAAGGAAGTCTGCTTCCTGCTTCCTCAGAGGAGCTGCAATTTTCCCCATTGCCTTTGGATGTCTCAGGCTTCCAGTACAAACTCTTCAGGTTTCTGGCATGAGCTCACACAAGATTCTGCAGTGGTCTGCAGACCTTGGACTTTCTCCTTGCCCCTCCAGCTATCTGGGGCACAGATGGCCAGGGTTCCTTCCTCCACCCAATTCCACAGGTACTCATCACAAATGCACAGAGTAAAACCTTCATCCAATCATATGCACACAGGTTTCTAGGAAACCTATCTTCCAAGAACCCTACCAATACTAGACTCTTCTTCATGAAAAAAGACACTACAGTGAATGTTAGGGCTAAGGGTACCCAACTATTCCAATCTGGACAAGACCCAAATTGGGAATGTTGTGGACATATTGAGCTTCATTTCTCACCCTGTCAGTGGCAGGGAGATCTACGCATTGCATAGCTGATATATATGTGCACATTTGTATGTAAGCTATTATCTATCTATCTATCTATCTATCTATCTATCTATCTATCTATCTATCATCTATCTATATCTATTTATCCATATATATATCAGACAGAGAGAGAGAGATACAGAGACACACATACAGAGAGAGAGAGAGAAAGAGAGAGATGGAGACAGAGACAGACAGATAGACAGACAGACAAGACAGAGAGAAAGAAATAATTATTAGGCCTGACCTTGAAAAGTTAATTATTTTGTTAGCTTCATGGATATTCAGCCATAACAAGAAAAATTTGTAAAAATATTTTGTCTAAAACTATTAAACATTTGCACATATATTAAAGTCTGTTCTCTGCATCCTAAGTTGAAACCAATGAAAGTTTTGTGTTGATTAAGTTTGACGCAGAGCACCAAAGGTTTTGAGTGCCTTGGAGAGTTTATTGCTGTGTACACTTTTCAGAGGTTTAATGATTCTGCAGAGGGTGAAGACAGACTCTAAATCGCAGCGTGTCTAGAAATTCTTCTTCCTCCTGGGTAACAAAGCCCATCTGTTTTTAAACAGTGAGGGAGCTACTGGCATTTTATTAAGCCGCTGTTTTACTTAAATTGCAGTTGTCTAAAGTGATGCTTCCCTTCCACTCCTGCTTTCTAAAGTGCAGTCACCATAACGGCTTCTTATTTGGGAAATCACATGTGGATGCCCCTTTAGTTGATTAATACACAGAGCCAGTGTTTGGGGTTTATTTTAATGCATCACAGTGTGTCTTTTCCCCCCAAATCTTCCTTTTTTCTGCTTCTCTGTTCCCCCTTCACCCTGTTAGAAGAGTGGATACACTAAATATTTTGTATCTAGCAAGGGAAAGAAACTCATATTAAGAGGAAGTCTTTTTTTTTGCCATTTATTTATATTAATCACAACATGCAGAATTCTTCAACATATTAATTGTAGCAGATCTCAGAGTGTAGCACAAGGGACTCTCAGACTCAGTGAGAGTACCTCCTTTGTGAAGAAAGCATCTTCCTGAAATTTCACCCCCCATTGTCTTTTTTCAGGCTTTAGGCTTTTTTTCTGCAGACCAATCGCCATGAAGTGGACTGTGAACTTCAGCCCGTGAAGATACGAATCATGCTTGCCAGCTGCAGCTCAGCTGAGCCACTAGATCTAAAAGGGACATCTACAGGGTCCAGCTTTCCAAGGTGTTATCAGATTCTGGAGTCCCAGTTCATGCTCTTGAGACTTATGCATGTTTGTGGTTTACATGTTTTCTCAGGAAACTATTTGCCTTTGTAGTAGGAAAAAAAGGGCTTTTTCTTCTCCCTCTCCCTTAAGCTTCTTGTTTCTCTCTCCTTTACTCTGTACTCCCTGAGCTGGAGATGACCCATCCCCCACCAAGTTTGGTGGTGATCAGGGAGTCTTCAAGTAAGAGGACAAACAGGGAGAGTATGGGCAGAGCTCTGGGGCCTGGGCCTGTGAGAGATATGACTTGGCAGTCTGCAGCAGATCCCAGGGGTGCCTGGAGTGCAGGAAGTAGAGATTCAAGGGAAGGAAATACCCAAGGCACAGAATTAAAACCCCTGAGCTGTTAAAGGTATAGAAGTGCAGATGAGTGAGATAATGGAATTAGATTGTGCAAAAGAGCAGTGAGGATTGTCCACTGGAGATACCTGAGAACTAGGAGAGGGAGAAGCAAATCACCAGCATGACTAAACCAACAGACTTTATCACTTACACCTAGTTGTGAAGTGCAAATAACTTTTAGGCAGCGTGTGTCAGGATTACTTTGCAAAAGAGTTTTGTTTGCCTGCAAAAGTGCACTCCACCTTATCCAGGCTTCTACGTAACAGATAGGAACATGGTCTCCTGAGGTATAGGCACTTTTCAGGCTCAAATGTCAATGATAAGAACATTCTTCACATGTCCTAATTCCCAAACTCTGCTCATACATCCTAATCTCCCAGGCCTCTCTTTTGGAAAGAACGGGATTCAGAAAGGGGAAGGGAGAGGAGGGGAAAGGAAACTCCTCTTCTCCACATTTCTTCTTTTGACTGAGTCCCCAAAACTTTTTGGAATGGTCCCAGCCAGGCTCCCCCAAGGTAAGGCTTAGCAAGCACTAGGAGATGATTTGTATACGTGCCTCACTGCATAGCAGCTTTCTACTCTTTTCTTTGGATGAATGTAGACCCAAAGCCTTGCTCTGTAGATACAATAGGGTTGGCACAAAAGGCCTGTAGCCAAAGTACAGATGATGGAACTAAATCTTACTCTGTTTTAATATGAAAAAAACAGAGGCATTGCCTGGACAAAAGGAGTAGACAAGAAAAGCTGGGGACTATGAGGGTCTTGGTTAAGCCTCAGTGATTTAATTGTTTTCTCTTTACCTGGCCTGTTTTACTGAAGTTGAAGGTAAGAAGTGACTTTAGATATCCACTGGTTCAATCTCATGATTTCACAAGTGAGGATTGCATGCCCCAGGCTGACACCTTGCAGAGGCTCATAGAGCTGGTCAGTAGCAGGTCTGTGTTGTAATTCTTTGATCCTTACTTGTTATTTACAATGTCCTTGAGGCAAAATGCATGGTGTCCTCCTTTTTCTGACCCTTAACAGGGGACACCATGGTGGACCATAAGACTGTAGGACTGCCAGGTAGATCCACTGACTCTTTCTGAGGGGCCTCTCTGAATTTGTCCAGGGTGCCTGCTACAATTCCTGGGGCTTCCTGTTGTTAAGTTCTCACTAGTAGACTCCTCCCAACCTAAAGAGAAAAGATACAGACCTCCACTCTGTTCAATCAGGAAGCCCTCCCCCGACCATTCAGCCAGAGAGACTACAATAAATCAGGATGGCTCCCAGACCTTGTGATCAAGGTAGGAAACCTTGTAGATCTATAGAATGTCTTTCTGTAAATTATCAGAACGCTGCTGTCATCCTGTACTTTCTCCAAGTGTTTCCCACTAGAGGCATCAGCCCCCGAGAAACAGAAATTTTTGTCTTCCTCAGTGGAACATCCCTTCCCATACCTAAGCTAGTCTACAAGGCATGCTCTCTTCCTTTGTTCATTATCAACGGTCTTCTCATCCTTGACCAGGCCGCACCCAGTCTGAAATAAAGATATCACTGTTTGCTTCAATTCTGCCTGTCCTAGTGGTCTCATTTGTTCCTCTGGGTCTAGCCTGACACCTGTGGCCCTCTTATCCACTTTGAAGTTCTCAGTGCTCCCGCATGGTCTACATGTGATCAATTTTATGGATATCGGTGGATGTCTTTAAAAGTGTTGTGTTGTGTTCTGCCTTGTCTTCCTCCTCCCCTTTCCTCTTTAAGCTCTATATTTCTTTCAACTACAGATAGAAGCTACTGCCTTTGAGCTTCCTCATCCTGTCTTTCCTGAGCATCAGAATCTCAAAGCTAGACCCAAAGAGAGACTTGCCCACTGTGGAGTGCTTGGCTGTCCCCTCCCAAGCCAAAGCATGGCCTTTGTGGAGTGAGGGACATCACTACAATGAGAGCTCCAAGGTACTACTTAGTTATGTGGTCTGCAGCCATGGGCTTCAGCTCTCTTGCCTCAGTCTCTTCATCTAAGAATATTAATAGTTTATGTAGCTCTATTTAACTCTCTGAGTTGTGAAAATAGAAAAAAAACAGTGGACCTTGATTTACTTATTTATTTAGTCTTTTTGATACAGCATTTCACTATGTAGTTCAGGCTTGCCTTAAACTCACTTTGTAGCCCAGGTTGGCCGCAAGCTTGCAGCAATTCTGCCTCTGTTTCCCAAGAGGTGGGGTTTCAGGTGTGCATCACCATGTTGAGCTCTCCACTTCACTTCACAAGTTTAATTCTTTGCACAATTCTGGTCACAAACCACATTGGATGGGAACGGAATCAAATTTCCTCCTAAGGTCCACACTGAGTCTAGCCGTTGAGTTTGATAGGTATCAAAACACATTCATAGACTTCAAAGTGCAGTGTAAATATTAGAAACTGTAACTGGATCTTGCAGGTTTATTCTTTGAGCACTTCAAAGTTCTGTCAAGACCTGTTAAATCTGACACAAGATTTATTTTAGAAGTCAAGTGAATTTCTCAGAAAACAAACTCAGAGTGTTTGGAAAATAAAAGAGAGCAATTTTATTATTTCAGGCAAAGGAAGCTCTTCTGGTTTGAAGCTCTCTAGGAGTGTGATAAGACTTTTGTTGTTCAATGGTCCTCTGGGGCTCCAGCATATGGGGGACACTCATGTTACGGAGCAGATGGGCCACTATAGTACCCTGTCCTTATTGATAACTCATTCCAGGGTCTTCTGGTATTCTGGGGGTCATTTTAAAGAGCAAAAGGAAACAGACAGCTACAGTTTATGTGTCAAGAATCCACACTTCTGGAACATGGGCCTCCCTGCTACACACACTTTATCATGTTATGGAATTGTGGAATTTCAGAGTCAGCTGAGTCTGAGGATTTCTTTTGCTAGTGTTTGGATCAGGAATGTCCCCAAAGCCCACATGGTAAAGATCTGTGCCTAGGGCATGGCGATGTGAAGCAGCAGAATGCTTGAGAGCTGGACCTTGGGAGGAAGCTGTTTCTTTGGTGCCAGGCCACGAAGGTCTCAGGGCC
>PVKA01050554.1:0-12664 GCA_004027165.1 Ctenomys sociabilis | reverse complement strand
ACAAAGGCCCTACAAAGTGTGGTAAAAATTTTTGGGATAAGTACCAAGGGGACTTGACTGTCCTTGTCAGATACAAAAGTTACATTTCTTGTTATGTAGATCTTGCTTCATCTTGGTCTTAACCATCCAGCAGAAAAGTGTAGAAACAAGGTATGAAAAGTGAAGCCATATTAGTATGCTGAGCTCTGGAAGGCTCAAGTCAACAGATCTGGACACCGCCAGTCCTGAGGATAGCCCATTACTATTGTGGACTAATGGATTATATTGTAATATTTTTTTTCTTAATTTATGTACCTACAATATTTGGATGGCAATGGAATACACATCTGTGAGAAAAAAGCAAAGAAAAAAAGATGATACAAATGAAGGACCATTTTGTATATATATACACAAAATAGGACAAATACATAGCTAATTTATTTTGATTCAGTAAGAAGAAAGATTTGAAATGATAGTGTTTAGATAGGATATCATATCTGCACCCTGTACAATGAATGACTACTACAAAGACAACAATATGCAAGGTATTAATAGTGACTCTACTACCAACCTATTTTGAAGCTGTCTCATTGCAATTGTTTCTCAATAAAATTAATAAAAATATCTCAAAATAATTTGCTAGGTATTATTTATTCTATACTTTCAAAATTTCATGGAAGCTGGTTTATACAATGTCTCCTTCTGGAATCAACTTTTTAAAAAATCTCAGACCAGCAGTCATCAGATTTATCCATGCCATTTTGTAATTGAATATTTGATCTTTCATTATTTTTAAATATATTTCAAATAAATGATGAACCACATTTTGTTTAGTTACTACTCTTTTAAATAATTCCAGTCAGAATCCAATTTCTGTTTGTATGAATTAAGCTGAGACAAACATTCTTAGATCATTGTTGCTGCCTATGTACCTGAATAAAACATTGCTAAATTAGTGTCTGAAGTAGATAATCTATATTGGTTTTTTTTGAAACTTCAATGTAGCAACTGATTTTTGTTATGATGACAATCAAATTTGTAGATAAATATAATGAGAACTCTTGAATGCATCTGACTTAGTTCAGTACATTTTTCATTGTGTTAATTTGTGCCATAAAATAGTTTTTCTAAGAAATCTTAAGTAATCATGACATGCGAAAAAGTTTAGTACATGAAGCAAAATATAGTCTTGAAACTCAACAACCCTTACCTTTGCTCCATTTTTAATGAGTTAATTTTAAAAGAAACGAAAAGTTCCTGTAATGATTACTTGACCTTGAATAGTGATTACAAGTGATATCATTGAGAGGGATCCAAAAGGTAATTGCATATAAAATAACTTCTTAAAACTATAATCATAATCAGTTAAGTCAAGAACATAAACACTGATGCACTCAACTTTTATAAAAATTGTGTAGGTCAATACAGCTAAATGTGCATTAAAAAGAATCTAAAAATATGTTTAAATGTGAAAACATGCTTTCTAAAATTACGGTGAGGAGTTTGGCTGAGTATGGGATGACTATTGATATGATTTTCTTTGTAGATAACTCGTCGCTAATTTTTACTGAATTTTTCCTAGTCTATAATAACTAATGTAGGCAAATTTATTCAGTTAAAAATTATGGCTCATGAACAATAAGTAAAAAAATTACAGAGATATGTATTGATATTATCCTTATGATTTAACATAGAATACTGGCAAGAAAAATGGTATATTTACCTCAGAAAAAAATTCTGTATGATTATTGTATTACTTTAAAATATAGAATATATTTTCATGGAACCCAAAGATAAAAGTTTATACTGGCATTGGCCCAAATTTGACAAGCATTCATAAATACAAATATACAAGTATATACTTTTTAAAAATTGTGGATAGTTTATTTTGCCAACTGAAACTTTACATACATGCAACCATATCTGTGTACATAAGCAGTGACCTGCATACACATTTATTCTGCTCTTAGGCTGTGAGTAATAAATAACCTGTTCTCTCATACCGAGCTTAGATGTTTCTGTTGCAAACAGACTTTTATTATCCTACAATGATGAAGAAAAATATTTCACATGCATTCCCTTACACCATTTTCTTTTCTTTTTTAGTATTTGTCACAGTATCTCACTACACAGCTGGACTCCTACTGATCCCACTCTTTTCAGCCTCCCCAGGGCTGGTATTACAGGTGTACCCCTCCAAAACCAGACTTGGTGGTCAGACTGCTAAGCTGTGTTGAGAGCCTGGCCTTAGTAGAATGTAGTGCCAAGGATACCAGTCCCTGTGCTCGCATAAGCAGGGTCTTAATCTGCTGAGCTATCTCACTGGCCCTCGCATCTCTCTCTAAAAGAACAGCTTAGTGAGGTATGGAGTCCCTTTTGTACTTGGACATCCACATAGTCAACTTGTTTATCTATTACTATCCTCTCAGGAGATATATAAAATAGTATCCTTAATTTTGTAACATATGCAAATTACATTGGGATCAACTCTGAAGTGCAAATTAATGGCATCAAGTAGTGGCTAAAGAGTCTTTACATTTTTCTTTGTCGGAGCTTGTTGATTTTCTTTGTCCAGAATTTATAAAGTATTTAGGAACCCATCGATAATCATGGACAATGTTCTCCCCAGGTAACTTCTTTGTTTTACACAGATACAGATACTGGAAAAATTTTCCAAATATGGATCATTCAACCTAGCACTGGACTATAATCTATACAGGCTGGAAACAAATATTTTCACTTAGTCTTATTTAGTACTTATGTAAGGCAAGAGTGAACCTCAACCATTACAAGGATCCAGGATGTTTGTTGCTGAAAGAATACCATAGACCATCAATGTATACATTATTAAACCATGGAGCAGTTTTCAGAAGTCACTGTAAGGACTTTTATAACTTGTCTAAGGTGAGATTGGTAACAGCAGAATGGAGATGTCCTCTTTGGCCTCTGATAGGAAATCTATAATACATTTTAATGCATTTTTTATTTTAAAGAGAAAAACACAATAAAATGCTATAGAATTTCAAGATAAGACGATAGGAAACTAGCAACGGTTATTATATTACATATTGTTATCTTCAACATAGTTGCTCAGATTACCAGTTATAGACAAATAACATGGATCAAGCAACAGAAGTGCTAAAACCATTATGATTAAGAACAATTTTCTTCAGTGAGAAAAGTATTTTAATGCTTTCCCAGGACATGATGATATCATTGATCATTTCAGCTTGTGTTACAGACACATTGTATAATATCTTTTATAATTGAATGGCTCCTATTGTAGTTAAAACAGCCTACACAGTATATATAAATTAGTCTGGTATCCTTGTGGGAGTTATCCTGAGTTATTTAAATTAGTTCCTTTTTTGGGATGACTCCCTAATCTATTTGCACTTTGTTTGTTGTTGCTATCCTAACAATCAAACGTCACAGCTACCACTAACATGTGAGTCATATAACATCATTGTGAGGGAGATAAGTTAATATCTGACTGCTATACAAGAAGTGTACATTTGGGGCCAGGGAGATAGCTCAGCAGACTAAACTTCCTGCTTAAGCAATCTTAGGCAAGCAAAGGGACCCAGCACCACATGATTGCCAGCCCCACCCCCAGGGTGGGGTGATCTAGCTACAGAATCTAGACACAGTGGCACGTGCCTGTAATCCAAGCACTGGGGAGGCTGAAAACAGGAGGATAACCATGAGTCCGATCTGTGTAATGACAGCCTGTAACAAACAAATACATTTTTAAAAAGTGAATCTTTAAGTGCACATATGATGGACCAGAAAGAATTATTAATTGTGTTCCCAACTGTGTTTAAGTGAAATACAATTCTATGACATGCACAACTTGACAAGGTGTTTTTAACATACTCAGTGGGATCTTCCAGCAGGTGGTAAGTTTGGAATTCTCAATTGATTTTAGTGAGGTCCTTGCTTT
Source organism: Ctenomys sociabilis (assembly GCA_004027165.1). Taxonomy (NCBI): domain Eukaryota; kingdom Metazoa; phylum Chordata; class Mammalia; order Rodentia; family Ctenomyidae; genus Ctenomys; species Ctenomys sociabilis. The sequence continues at coordinate 8,742 of PVKA01050554.1, read as the reverse complement.
TTTACTAACTAAAATCATCAGTATCCATCTCTCTTGCTTGGGACGTCAAATCATTGTTCTTCACAGAGTAAGAGGGAAGGTGAGTAGGAACAACATCCAGAGACTTGATGTGGGAGAGTCCCTTAATGGTCTGAGCCATCTGGTAAGTACTGAAGAACTCAGTGAAGAGCCAACTGCTGAAGTTATCTCCACAATGGATAAGGAAAATTGCTACATGTTGTTTTCCTTTGGAAGGCATTTACTGCATTGCTCAGGAAAGAAAATATTCATGTACTCCCTGTCCAAAACAGCAGGCTTTTCTGTCCTTGCACAAATTTCTTCAGTGTTGTTTCAGGAACTCAAGCTTCCTTTATTTCCCAGTTATCATAAGTTCACTCAAACTTTCCATCTAAAATGCATGGGTATGAAAGGAACACACAATTTTTATAGGATTTAACTGGAATTAAGTTTCTTTCAGGTTGGGCTTTCAAATAAGCATGCCCGGATTTGCTGCTAGGATACAAAATTGTAAGTCATGCTCAGGAAAGGTCAGTACTGAATCCTGAATCTTCATATATGTCATTATAAATCACACATCTATGAGGATCATCATTTTCCAGTAAACATTCCAGAAAAGATAGTGTTTTTCCGCAAGCAGCTATAGTTAATGACAAATGTCTTGTGTGTGTGTGTGTGTGTGTGTGTGTGTGTGTGTGTGTTTCTCAAGAAAAAGTATGGTGAGTACTGATGAAAATGATTTTAAAGCAAATTTGCAGGTGGCATCCAAAGTTGAGTAACACAGAGCAGTGAAACAGAATAGAGAGCCTCGACTAAGCCCATATATTTATAATCAACAGACTTTTGACAAAGAAGCCAGGAACATATGAGAAAAGGGTAATCTCATTAATAAATTATCATAGGTAAAGAATATACCCATATGCAGAATTATAGCACTAGATCCCTGACTCTCACTGGATATAAATATTAACATAAAACTGAATATACTAGAAGAAAACAAAGGGAGTACATTTCACATGTTGGCCTTGATGAAGATCTTTGGCTATGATTACACATGCTCAGACATATAAAGATAAATACTAATGGGGATGGTGTCACATTAAAAGATTCCTACATTACACATATTACACATCTACACATACAGTAATTAACAAGCAAAAAGCCAACAAAGTGGAAGAAAATATTTGTAATTTATACATTTGATAAGAGACTAATACCTATAACATAAAAAGAACTTCAAAAACTCCATGTCACGAATATAACAAATTAAAAATGAAGTAACAATTAGAATACCTCAACAAAAAAGGAAGCAACCAGGAAAAATGAAATTTTGCTCAACAGCATTAATACAGGACAAATCACAATAAGGTACTACCTTGCTGCAATTGTAGTCATTTTTACTCAAAAGACAGAAAATTACAAGATAAGTATAATTAGTGCAACCGGTATACAAAAATAGTATGCGGTTTTCTAAGTAATCAAAATTCCCACATACTGCTGTGTGAATAAAGCCAGGTAACTATGGGTTATATAGGCAAAGAAATGAAAATCAGCAGGTCAAAGAGACACTGGCATGCTCACACGTATTCCAGAAAACTTCACATTAGCTAGCAAACTTAATCAACCTAAATGTCCATTGGTGCACAACTGGATAAAAGCTGGGTTAAGACTGCCTGGCTCAACAATATTAGCACAAACCTTTCTTCTTAATGAACTAAGAGAAAGTAGCTGTAGCTGTATACCTATCCTATGTTGTATGTATATATATATTTTTTTTTTCTCACAACAAATTGTTCTTTATGTTCCCCTTTTTTATTTTGCTTTATCAGAGATGGGATATCATGTCTGCATGCTGTTTTCTGAATAACTAATATGAAGACAATAATATATAATGTATTAATTACTATAACTGTCCTACTAACCCATTTGAAACTGCTTCATTGCTATTTTATCATTTTATCAACAAAATGAATTTAAAAAAAACACTACCTGGGCCAGATCCACTCCAGCAAGGCCCGCCCTGCAATTCCCAGGAGCCCCTGCTCCTAAGTCCTCCACAAACAAGAACTTTTATGACTCTTCTGGAAACTGATCCACCCAATCCCGGTCCGGTGAGTGTGTGGGAAAACTTTGGGCTGCTTCTAGCACCATGCCACCCAGAGCCCCCTCCCCCAAGACCTCCAACTGATTGAGACTTTCTGCACTCTCTCAGTCTGATCCACCCCAACCAGGCCTGCCCTGCAACCACCCAGAGCCCATGCCCCAAAGTCTACCAAGTGAGTGAGAATTTTTATAACTCTTCCTGCCCCTGATGAGTGTGTGAGAGGACTTCTGTGCTCCACAATGCTCCATGGGGCTTCCTGGGCCAGGGTCACAACACAGGTTAACCACAGGCTCACAGCTGTGCCATAAGGGCTACAGGGAAATGGAGATGAATACAATACTTAGATAAATGCCAGATGTGAGTGGATAATCTCAAACTTTCCGATCGGCACTCGAATCTCATTATGTGCTAAGGTTGTAACTGCATCAAAGCACTACATGAAAGGTCATAGGTCAGTCTATACAAAATGACAAAGACAAGCAACAATTTCAGGCCTCAAGCCCACCAATGATAAGTTCAGAGGACAAAAACTCAGATGAAATGAATGAATTCACAGAGGCAGAAGCAAAGGAACAAAAGCGGAAAGGTATAGAGGAACCACAATTAATGCCCTAAATTAAAAAAAAAGAAAGTTTTGAATACATAGCATCTGAAGTAACAAATAAAATCCAGAAACATATGGGGAAAACCCAATACCCACCCAGAGCAAGTGCAGAGAACACTATTCCAGCTGAAACACGAATTAACAGCATCGCAAGCAAAGACACAACAGCAGAAAGAAAAGAGGAACTCGGAACAGAAATAATTTCTGAAATAAAAAAGAATTCCTTGAAATCATAGCATCTGAAGTAGAGAACCAATTGCAGAAATACATGGAGAAAACCAAATTTGAAAACATTCTCCAGTAAAAGAAGTAATAGCTACCTCTAAATAAGACATTGATAAAAAAAAAAAGAGATTGGAAATATGAAGGATTCCTTGAATGAGGAATACAGGAAAGAGATAGATCGCATGAAGCTGAGTCAAAGAGGTCTAAAAAGAATTAAAATCAGAATTCTAAGCGTGTGAGTGAAAGAAAACACAGAGTATCACATCTCTAGGACACTGGTGCAGCTAGTGAAAGGCTGAGAAAGCATCTCTTACAAACAAAAAGGATGCAAGAAAAATAATCCATCACCTGCAAGATCATGCCAATGATCACATGATCACATGTTCACAATGTGAGATTAACAGGCAACAATGAGAAGGAAGGAGACAATACAAATAATATGAAAAGAATATGGGCAGAAGTTCCCAAATATGAGAGAACAATCTGACATTCAGGTAACTAAAGCACATAGAATGCCAAATAACTTCAACTCAACTAAAAAAACAAGGAGAAATATAATAGTCAGAATCCCAGAAATTCAACATAAGAATAATATACTGAAAGCTGCTAGAGAAAAGAATATCACATTCAATGGAAAACCCATCAGATTTATAGCGAACTTCTCTTCACAAACCATGAAGGCAAGGAGAGCATGGAGGAAAGTACTTCAAGTCCTCTATGAAAACAAATTCCAGCCCACACTATTATACCCTGCAAAACAATCTTTCAAGTTTGATGCAGAAGTGAAATATTTCCATGACAAAGAACAACAAAAGAATTTCATGATGACAAAGCTACACAGGCTACTAAAAGATGTTCTAGAGAAGGACCACAATGACCAGCACTCCACGAGTGATAACAGAAGGAACCCACTAAATAGAGCAAACAATTAAACACAACAAAAAGGAGTAATAACAGCAGGGAAGTAACATGACAATCAAAAATCAACACATTTCAATTACAACCATCAATATAGATGGACTCAACTCACCAATTAAGAGAAATAGAGAGCCACAGTGTATTAGGAAACAAAACCCAACAATATGCTGTGTACAAGAAATACACTTAACTCAAAAAGACATTCATAGGCTTAAAGTCAAAGGATGGAAAACAATACTGCATGCCCCAGCACCTCAGAAAAAAGCAGGAATGGCAATTCTGGTCTTAGACAGTCTCAACTTCAAACCAAGAATGATCAGACAACACAAAGAAGGCCACTATATATTGGTCCGGGGAAAAATTCAAGAGCAAGAAGTAACACTTATAAATATCTATGCACCAAACACAGGAGCACCCAACTTTGTAAGACAAATCTTAATGGACATGAAAAATCTAATATCCAAGATCACAATCTTAACAGGAGCCCTTATCAACCCCTTAGCTCAATAAGATAGGTCAACCAGACCAAAAATTAGCAAAGTAGCAGAACTGAACCAGAGCTTGGAACAAATGGACCTAATGGACAGAGTGGTGCACCCAACCACAGCTGAATATACATTTTTTTTTTAGTTGAATACTGGTTATTTTCTAAAATAGTCCACATACTAGTCCATAGGTCATGCTTTAGTATATGCAAGAAAACAGAATTATCCCATGCATATTATCCGACCATAAGTGGAACAAAACTTAAAATAAATGAAAAAAGAAACTAGAAAAATCCACTAAATTCATGGAAATTAAACAACACCCTACTCAGCAATCACTGGGTCATAGATGAAATTAAACAAGAAATTCAATAATACCTACCATTCAATGAAAATTCAACCAAAACCTATCAGAATTTGTGGGATGAGATGAAAGCAATTCTCAGAGTGAATATCATAGCTCTGAACTCACACATTAGGAAGAAAGAACAGGAACAAATAAACACCCTAATGTTGCACCTTCGACATCTCAAAAAGGAAGAGCAAACCAAACTCAGAACCCAAAGATGGGAAGAAACCATAAATATTAGAGCAGAAATTAATTCAATTGAGATGAAGAAAACAATTCAAAGAATCAACGAACAAAAAGCTGGTTCTTTGTAGGACTAAATAAAATCGATATGCCCCTAGCCAACCTCATCAAAAAGAGGAAAGAAAACATTGAAATACAAGCAATAGGGAATGAAAAGGGTGAAATCACCATAGACCCAATGGAAATTCAGTACTAGAAGCTGACATAATATCTTGTCCAACCACTATTATTACAAATCTTGCTTCTCATAGAATTATCATGTATGCACCTTGTACGATACCAAAACATTATGAAAACAGTTTTCAATAAATTCATTTATCGAATCTGTCCTGTTAAATTGTCTTGAAACTGTCTCATTGCTATTTATTCTTCAATTAAAAAAATAAACAAATTTTAAAAAATTAAGAAATTCAGAAGATTATCAATAGCTTCTTCATGAATCTTTATGCTTGCAGAATAGAAGACACAGAAGAAATGGACAGATTCGGCGAAAGGCACAAATTACCAAATCTGAATTAAGTAGATATAACAACTCTCAATAAGCCAATAACAGCCAATGAAATACAAAATGTATTAAAAATCCTGCTGAAAAGATTGCCTGGCATTTGTAACAACAAAGAAAGACCATTAAGGCATTGACTTGAATGAACTAAGTCTCAAAAAGACAAAGAATGTATGACCTCACTTAAATTTAGAAACTAAAAGTTTGATCTCATGGAAATTGGGAATAGAACAGAAATTATGAAGGTCTTGGTATCGTATAAGGAATACAACATGAATAGAGGTTGACTGGTAGAAAATTACCAAATTTTTGATTATGATATATTTGTAGAACACAGTGATATTATGTGGATTTGGCATATGTATATAATGCATCTTTATTTTTTCTTCACTTCTAGTTCTTCCAGCTCCCTCCAAGTCTTGGTCCCCTTCCCAATTATAAAATTTCTGTTTCCATTTTTTCCCCACAGTACTGTTTTTCATATCTTTCCCTTTGTTTTTCCTCTACTTCCTTCCACCTCTTGATAAAATCTTCATTTCATTAGGAGGATAAGTTCTTGTTTCAGTCTAATATGGTATAATGTAGTATAAATCGGAAAATAGAAGACATTTGAATATACTAATTATAATTAAATTATACAAGCTGACAATCATGCTGATTAATCTGAGTTGATCATTACATTACAATATCTGATACCTGGGAGATGGTAAGGAATGTGAAATGGTCACTGGAATAACATGACTGTCAGCATTATTGGTGGTAATAGTAGTAGTAAGTAGAAGTAGTAGTAATAAAATTCTAAGTGTTCTGATATCTGAGATCTAGTGACAGCTTCTGCATCAAAAGCACACAATCTATACTTCCATGCTTTTGGGTCCAACTTGTGATTGTGGAAAAATACATTTTCTTGTTACAGTCAAGAATCTATACAGTGAGTGATTGAGGCACTCTTCACAGCAAAAGCTTAGTTAGCAGTCCGAGTTCAATCGGCTTCACTCTTCAGTGGACAACTATGAAATTCCAAAGTTGATTCAATAAGCAACTATGATACTCCATGGTTTATCTGTCCACATTCTGGCACTGAGAAGAGAATTTCCTTCCCATCACAGCCTGTAGAGCTGAAAATGAACTTGACATATCTACAGGAGTCACCATTGGATTTTATTTAAACCAATCCCAAGCATTTAAGAAATTGCTTTGTGATTTAAGGATTCTAGTCATGTAATGGTTTTGCTTTAGGCAGTGGAACTGAAGTAAAAATATTTCCACTAGAACAGATCAACTTCTTGGGGCCGGGGAGATGGTTCAGTGGAATAAGCGCTTCCCTGGCAAGCACAAGCGCCTGAGTTCAATCCCTGGTTCTGCCAAAAAAAAAAATCTGGATCTACTTCTTTCTGGAAAAACCAGGATATTCTTTGAGATTGAATCAGCCTCAGTCAACAATCAATATGCATTTGACAAGTGACTATTTTTGAGGCCTTTTTCACGTTGTCATTCATAGTGTCCTAACTAAAATCTTCAGGCCTCCAGGGTCTAAAAATTTCAGTTCAGCAAGAGCTCTGGAGCCAACAACCTAGGATGAGTGGATGAGTGTTTCAAAAGTAGCAAACTGGTAGCTATGTCAAATTTATAGTTCTAAATTTTGACGACTTTAAAGAAAAAAATCAAACTTGCCTCTGTTTGCCAGAGATAACAAAGCAGTTAAAAATCGTCAGTTAAAGCAATGTATGCTTGCTCCTATTGCTCCAAATAAAATTTAACAGGGTGCCAGGTCTTTTATTTGATAATAAGGTAAAGGTAGAATTTTTGTTTTTGAGGAACCAGGGATTGAATTCAGGCCCTTGCACTTGTCAGGAAAGTGCTTATTCTATTGAGCCATCTCCCTGGCTTCATAAAGTATTTTATTTTCTTCTTGAATTTCAGTGACTTAAGACAATTGGTCTAAACTCAAAACCTATGCATTAGTAGGATTTTCTTCACTCTACTAAAATATTTGAGACAATAAATTTTTTGGGAAAAAAAGTTTTTTCAACTATACCTTTCAGATTTTATTTACAATTTCACCTCACATTTTTCAGTTGCTTTGTCTTTGGCAGCATGATACATCCTGACCAGGATACATTCAAAGGGTCTCACCTGAGAAGCAAAAGAGGAACAAGAGAGTACCAGTGCCTGGATAGTCCCCTCCACGTCATGCTCTTTGCTGCCTACATGTTTTCTTCTAATATGCCGTCTTGTTCCAAGTGTCACCACTTTTCAGTAATGTCACAGGTTAAAGACAAAACTGTAATACATGGGCCTTAGAGAGTTGTTGTAAATCTAGACTGTAGTATTTTGCTCCTGCCCTCAAAGGTCTCTTCAGTGCTCTAGTGAAAAATGTATTCCTTCCTTTTCTATGTGTCTCCAAAATTTATCAAATAAAATATTGCACTGAAATATTGCACAATCATAATTGTGACTATGACACAAATCATAGTTAAAATTACCAAGTTAGACAAGTTCAGCTGTGAGCTTTCAAAAAGTTAAAAGAAAGCTTAGTGGTGGGACAGGCCCAGAATAAAAGGGATCAATAGCACAGTAGAGAGGATGGAAGCAAAATCAAGATACAGTGAAGAAAACAGTAAATCTTAGACTCCATGTTGACCATCTTTAGCAAACTATAGAAGGTGGAACAAAATCGTCTTTTAAATTTGAAAACCTGTCACCCAGTATTACTATGTTTTAAAGTTTTCTTGAAAAAAATTCCCATTACCTATTACTTTTCATGATATGAGACTTTCTATTCTGTGATGCATTTGTGATAATGGAACCCAGTAGTGCAATTTTGCTAATATCTTGATTACTCCGGCAAATAATGTTGGCCCACATACTTTAAGTACAGCATCCTTTAATTTAATGGAGTCAATAACCTAGCTTTGCTATTTATAGTCTATTACCAATATAAGAGGCCTTCAATCCACTCTACAACAGAAAAAGGTATATTAGTTAAACTGTTACAATTTAAAAATCTTTTTGAGATGATGAGATAGCTCAGTAGACTAGGTGCCTGCTTAGGCAAGCTCAGTGACCTGAGTGGATCCCTAGCACCATATTCCATGCAGGCCCCACCCCCATGCTTACTCAGCAAGTGACCAAATCAGGGTGTGGTGGCACTGGACTGCAATACCTATGCCAGGGAGGCTGAAAACAGGAGAATCAACAGGCATTAGAGCTGTGTAGTGAGACCCTGTACCAAATACATTAAAAATAAATTAATTAATTAAAAATATTTTTGAAAGTTAGGGCCAGGGAAATGGCTCAGGGACCAGGGAGATG
>PVKA01050553.1:0-12660 GCA_004027165.1 Ctenomys sociabilis | reverse complement strand
TAAGGCAAAGTGAATGGCATAAGCTGCAGGATACTAATCAGCTTTTCTTCTGGATGGTTAACAACCTAAGATCCCAAGTCAGAGTTGAAGAAATAGAAGAGCCACAAGGCCAGCCAACATTTTGGACCTAGCCTTTCAAGGTCAGCGAAGACTCAGGACACAGTGCAAATCTTGACTGTCATAGGAATTACGCAGAAGCACTTCATATTTATCTTAATTGTACTGTTTATACAAACACATCATGGTTCTTCCTTTGTATCCCCCTTTTTTGTCTAGACCTGTCAAAGATGGGCACGTCACTGTCATTAAACCACTGTAGGTTCCTGAACTCAGCAACACAAGCAAATGCAGTCCAGCAGTTCACAATAATAATGAGTTATCTGAATAAGTTATTGACTATAGCCATTTACAGCTCAACTTATTATTATGACCCCCACATTATATATCTCATTTTTATACGTTTCTGCTGGATGGTTAAGACCGAGATAAAGCAAGACTTATATAACAAAAAATGTAGCTTTTGTATCCGATGAGGTCAGTGAAGTCCCCTCAGGGTTGATTTTGTAATCCTGCACCTCACTCTGTAGATCCTTTGCCTGTGTCAGCCATGTAGATGAGTCACGGCCATTGCTTGACCAGTTTGCTCTCTGTGAGAGCCTGAGAGAAAGTTTTCTCTTCATGTGACTCTCCCCAGGCACACTATAGATCATCGATCACCTTCCTCTGTGGCTCCGTAATCTACTTGATAAGAAAATTTGGAGCACAACTGAGTTTCATGATGTTACAATACAGGTTCTCCTATGCCCTGAGTCTTCGCTGAACTTGAAAGGCTAGGGCCAAAATGTTGGCTGGCTTTGTGGCTCTTCTACTTCTCCAATTTTGATCTGTGAACTTAGGTTGTTAACCATCCAGAAGAAAGGCTGATTAGTACCCTGCAGCCTATGCTATTCAGTTTGCCCTAACTGACTAAGTTCTTTTCAGTTGTTGTTGTACATTTCTATTTGTATTTCTTTTTTTGACTTTTTATACTAGGGAGACTAAATGATATTTGCACATATGTGTCTGGTTTATTTCATGTACGAGTATATGTTTAAGTGGCACTTAGCTTCAATATTAGTGCTTCTAGCTTATCATTCTTTATAGCTGAGTAATACTCCATTATATAGAAATACCACATCTTCTTCAACCATTCCTCATGTGATGGACGTCTTGGTTGTTTCCAAGATTTTGCTATCACAGACTGTGCTGCTATAAACATATATCACTATGATACAATATTTTCAGTTCCTCTGGGAAAATTCCCAGTAGGAAGATAGCCGGCTTGAATGGGATTTCCAGTCCTACTCTTTTGAGGAGTCTCCACACTGACCTCCACAACGGTTGTACCAGTCTACATTCCCACCAGCAGTGGAGAAGTGTTCCCTTTTCCCCACATCTTTTCCATCATTTGCTGTTGGTTGATTTCTTTATGATAGCCATTCTTTCTAGAGTGAGATGGTATCTCAGTGTTGTTTTCATTTGCATTTCATGGATGGCTAGTGATGTGGAGCATTTTTTCATATATTTATTTGCTTCTTTAATTTCCTCCTCTGAGAAGTGTGTATTCATCTCAGATGCCCATTTCTGGATTGGGTCTTCAAATTTGAAGGCCCTGTTATATCTTAGTTCTTTATATATTCTAGACAGCAGACCTTTGTCTGATTGCTTATTAGTTAGGATTTTTTCAAAATTTGGGGGTTGTCTGTTCACTTCATTGACAATTTCTTTTGACATGCAGAAGCTCCTCAAGAAGAGTTGATCCCAGTTGTTGATTTTTTCAAGTGCTTCCCGTGCAAATACATGTTTGTTCATGAACTCTTTGCCTACCTGTATGTTTTCAAGAGTTCCTCTTACTTTCTCTTCCAGGAGATTGAGTGTTTCTGCTTTAATGCTTAGATTTTTAATCCATTTTGACTTTAGCCTAGTGCTAGTTTTCGGCATGTAGAAAGTCAGTTTTTCCACTGTTAAAGAGGCTATCTTTCTTCCAGTAAGCTTGTTTGGACTCTTTGTCAAAGATCAGGTGGCTGAGTTTGTTTGCAGAGGCCTCTGTGTCTTCTAATCTATTCCATTGATCCTCAGGTCTATTTTGTTGCCAATACCATGTTGATTTTATCACAGTGGCTTTGTAGTATTAATTTCAAGACAGGAATTCTGATGCCTCCTGCCTTCTTTTTCTTGGCCAGGGTTGCCTTTGCTATTCTAGGTCTTTCCTGGTTCCAAATAAATTTTAGGAACGATTTCTCTAGGTCTGGGAGGTATGTTGGTGGCAGTTTTATAGGGGTTGCATTGAATCTGTACACCAATTTTCAGAGTATGGCCATCTTCATGATATTGGTTCTTCCTATCCAGGAGCATGGAATATCTTTCCATTTTCTGACATCCTCTATAATCTCTTTTCTTAGGGTGTTGTAATTTTCTGTGAAAAGATCTTTGATTTCCTTGGTTAAGTGAATTCCAAGGTATTTCATTTTCCATGATGCTATTGTAAAATGTGTTTTTTTCTATAGTTTCCCTCTCAGTGTGTTTGTTACCTGTGTAGAGGAATGCTATTGACTTTTGAGTATCGACTTTGTATCCCCCTATGCTACTGAATTTCCATATCAATTCTATTAGCTTCTTGGTGGAAGTTTTGGGGTCTTCCAAGTAAAGTGTCATGTCATCTGTAAATAGTAATAATTTAATTTCTTCTTTACCTATTCTTATTCCTTTTATTTCTCCCTCTTTTCTAATGGCTGTTTCTAATGATTCCAAAACTCTATTGAATAAGAGGGGTGATAGACATCCTTGTCTTGCACCTGACCTAAGAGTAAAAGATTTCAGGTTTTCCCCATTTAGAATTATATTAGCTGCTGGGTTGTCATAGATGGCCTTTGTCAAATTGAAGTAGTCCATCTATTCCAATTTTCTGTAGGATTTTGAACATGAATGAATGTTGGACTTTGTCAAAAGCTTTCTCTGCATCAATTGAGATGATCACATGGTTTTTATATTTCAGTCTATTAATATAGTGTATTTCATTTATAGATTTTCAAATATTGAACCATTCTTGCATCCCTGGGATGAATCCTACCTGATCATGGGGTATGATCTTCTTGATGATTTGCTGTATTCCATTAGCCAGGATTTTGTTGAGTATTTTTGCATCTATATTCATGAGGGAAACTGGCCTGTAGTTCTCCTTTCTAATTGTGTCTTTCCCTGGTTTTGGAAGCAATATAATACTTGCCTCCAGAAATGATTTTGGGAGGATTGCTTCTTTTTCAATTTCATTGAAGACTTTGAGGAGTATAGGGATTATATCTTCTATAAATTTCTTGTAGAATTCAGCTGTGAATCCATCAGGACCTGGACTTTTCTTTGTCGGTAGGATTTTTTTTATGTTTCATATTTCGTTGGCTGTTATTGGCTTATTGAAAGTTGTTATATCCTCTTGGTTTAGTTTTGGTAATTCGTATCTTGTGAGGAATCTGTCCATTTCATCTGTGTCCTCTGTTCTGTGAGCTTAAAGATTCTCGAAGCAACTATTTATAATCTTCTAAATTTCCACTGGATCTATTGATTTCACCCTTTTCATTCCTTGTTGCTTGTATTTGAATTTTTTCTTTCCCCTTTTTGATGAAGTTGGCTAGAGGCTGATCAACTTTGTTTAGTCTTTCAAAGAACCAACTTTTTGATTTGTGTATTCTTTGAACTGTTTTCTTCATCACAATTGAATTAATTTCTGCTCTAATCTTTGTGACTTCTTCCTGTATTTGTGCTCTGGGTTTGGTTTGCTCTTCTTTTTCTAGATGTCAGAGGTGCATCATTAGGGTGTTTATTTGTTTCTGTTCTGTTTTCCTAATGTCTGAGTTCATAGCTATGATTTTACCTCTAAGAACTGCTTTCATCGCATCCCATAAATTCTGATAAGTTGTGGTTGAATTTTCATTGAATTGTAGATATTGTTGAATTTCTTGTTTAAATTCTTCTGTGACCCATTGATTGCTGAGTAGGGTGGTGTTTAATTTCCATGAATTTAGCGGGATTTTCTGGTTTCTTTTGTCATTTAGTTCCAGTTTCATTGCACTGTGGTCAGATAATATGCATGGAATAATTTGTTTTCTTGCATATATTTAAGCATGACCTCTGGACTAGTATGTGGTCTATTTTGAAAAATGACCCATGTGCAACTGAAAAAAATGTGTATTCAGCTGTGGTTGTGTGGAACACTCTGTATACGTCCACCAGGTCCATTTGTTCCAAGCTCTGGTTCAGTTCTGCTACTTCCTTGCTAATTTTTTGTCTGGTTGACCTAACTTTTTGAGATAAGGGGTGTTAAGGACTCCTGTTAAGATTGTGGTCTTGGTTATTAGGTGTTTCATGTCCATTGAGATTTATCTTACATAGTTGGGTGCTCCTATGTTTGATGCATAGATATTTATGAGTGTTACCTCTTCCTCTTGAATTTTTCCCCTGACCAATATATAGTGTCCTTCTTTGTCTTGTTTGATCCTTCTTGGTTTGAAGTTGAGATTGTCTATGAACAGAATAGCTACTCCTGATTTTTTCTGAGGTGCTGGTGCATGTAGTATTGTTTTCCATCACTTTGAGCCTATGAATGTATTTTTGAGTTAAGTGTGTTTCTTATATACAGCATATTGTTGGATTTTGTTTCCTAATCCACTGTGCCAGTCTATTTCTCTTAATTGGTAAACTGAGTCCATTTACATTGATAGTTATAATTGAAATGTGTTGACTTATGATTGCCATGATATTTACCTGCTGTTGTATACTCCTTTTTATCCTGTATTTAACTGTTTGCCCTGTTTAGTGGGTTCCTTCCATTCTCTTATGTGGAGTTCTGGTCACTGTAGTCTCTCTCTAGAACATCTTTCAGTAGTCTGTGCAGGGATGGCTTTGTCATCATGATATTCTTTAGCTGTTCTTTGTCGTGGAAGTATTTCACTTCTCCATCAAACTTGAAAGAGAGTTTTACAGGGTATAGTAGTCTGCGCTGGAATTTGTTTTTATGCAGGACTTGAAGAACTCTGCCCCACTCTCTCCTTACCTTCATGATTTTTGAAGAGAAGTTGACTGTAATTCTGATTCATTTTCCTTTGAATGTGATCTGTTTCTCTCTAGCAACTTTCAGTATATTATTCTTGTGTTGGATTTCTGGGATCTTGACTATTATATGTCTCAGTGTGTTTTTAATTGGGTTGAAGTTATTTGGTGTTCTGTATGCTTTGGTTACCTGAATGTTGGATTGTTTCCTCATATTTGGGAAGTTTTCTGAGATTACTTTTGCCCATATTCTTTTTATGTCATTTGTATTGACTCCTTCATTCTCACTGATGCCAATTAATCTCACATTGTTCATCTTGGTGTCATCCTGTAGGTGATGGATTATTTTTTCCTGCATTCTCGTTGTTTCTGACAGATCCTTTCTCACTAGTTGCACCAGCATCCTCAAGATCTGAACCTCTGTCTTTGCTTTCACTCAAATGGTTTTGTAGATTTCTTATTGATATTTTTAGTTCTTCTGTATCTCTTTGACTCTGCTTCATGCTTTCTATTTCTTTTCTGCATTGCTCATTCCAGGAATCCGTCATATTTCTGATCTCTATTTTTTTATCAATGTCTTCTTTAGAGATAGCTATTAATTCTTTTACTGCAGAGTTTCTTCCAAATTGGGTTCCTCTATCTATTTCCAGAATTTATTCCTCTCTTCAGTTGCTATTATTTCAAAGAATTCTTTTTTTTCTATTGAGCTATCTCTCCGGCCCAAGTCAAAGAATTCTTTTTTTATTTCAGAAGTTATTTCTGCTTTGAGTTCCTCTTTACCTTTCTGCTGTTGTTTCTTTGCTTCTGATGCTGTTAATTCATACATTTCAGCTGGAATAGTGTTCTCTGTGTTTGTTCTGGGTGGGCATTGGTTTTCCCCCATGTTTCTAGATTTGATTCATTGCTTCAGATGCTATGTATTCAAATATTTGCTTTTTTTATTTCAGGCATTAACTGGTCTGAGTTCCTCTATACCTTTCTGCTGTTGTTCCTTTGCTTCTGTCTCTGTTAATTCATTCATTTCAGCTGAGCTAGTGTCCTCTGCACTTATTGGTGGATTTGAGGCCTGAGAGTGCATTTTTCTCCTTTTCTGTATCTTCTGTATAGCACTGACCTCTGACCTTTTGTGTAGAGCTTTGGTGCAGTTCTAACCTTAGCATGTAATGAGATTCGGGTGCCAGTCTATTAAGTTTAAGATTATCCAGTTATGCCTGGCCTGTATCTAACTGTTGTGTTCAGTTCCTTTTTGCTGCAGCTATTCAGGTACAACTGTGAGCCTGTGGTTCCCCTCTGTTAGGTCCCTAGTCTGGGGAGCACTGGGGAGCACAGAAGCTCTCCCTCACACTCACCAGGCTGGAGAGGGGTGGATCGAGTGCCAGGAGAGTCACAGATATTCTCGCTCCCATTCCAGTCTTGGGGGCAGGAGCTCCAAGGATTTGCCAGGCAGGCCTGTCTGGGGTGTCTCAAGCTAGGATGTCTTGGGGCCTGAGACTCTGGATGGCTCAGAGCACGCACAGGAAGAATCCAAAGGCATCAGACTCATCACACCCTCACCGAACCGGGATGCTGAGAGTCGGGAAAATTCCCACTCTTTTGGCGGGCTTTTGGGCAGGGGCACTGGGGAATTGTTGGGTGAGTCAGCCCTGTGTGTCTCAGGCTGGTTGCTTGCCTATTCATTGAATTTATGATTCCCAGTTGTAAAATTCTCTGTTTCCATGTGCCAACGTTTTTATGAGTCTAAGATTATAGTTCTATGACTTTGTGACTCAATATTTCTTATTTGCTACAGCAGATTGATATTGAAATGATCATAATAGGGACTTCTGGTTTAAACTCTGACATATAAAGGGTTCACAAGTCATCATTCTCTTTTTAAATCAAGAAAAGACTAGACAGGCTAACAATCAGAGAACTGAACTTATAGGATAAATTGTGCGCAAAACTCTATGGCATCCTGTGTGCCCAGAGAGTTATGATTCCCAAGGTCTGCCCACTTAGACCCTTGCTGTAAGTCAGTCATAACCCACAGTTAGCAGTTTCAGTGATTTACTGAAGGCTGCATGCCATCTGAGAGTGAGACAATAGCAGATGCCACAGTCATGCGGAGGGGAAGAAAGGCCTCAGACCTTAATAGAGTTTTTCCTCTGAGAAACTCCTAATATTCCTACAAGAGCATGTAAAACATCACCTCCCACTGCCCTAGTGAGGGAAGACACACCCCTACAATCTTCTCCATGCTTTCTAGTTCATCCAAAGCAAAGGAAATGGGGGAAGGAGGAGGCCTATTCCTGCAGGAGGAAAAGAAACACTTTTTTTGCAAGGCCAACTTTGGATGTAGGGGTCCCCAAAGACAAGAACTTGAGAGATTACAGAAAGCCCTCCCTCCCTCTCTGTAGTAAACTCTTAATGTTTTTGGGTTGTCCCAGAATCTACTTAGAACATAGATTCAACTTTATCTGGCAAGAAGCAGCACTCAGCATCCTGGATTCTTCCACTTCTGCACTGCTCCCCAGCTCCTCAGTGTTCTCAATTCAGATCTCTCTACTTTGTACAACTTTCTCCTTGTGTCCCCTCTACATTGAGACAACCAGGTACAGCCTATTTTACTGGCCCCACTGACCCTTACACCCTATGTGGACTGTGAGCTATGCTACAGTGATGAATTCATCTCTGATTGCTTTAAAGTCACCCATTAAAATTCCCTTCAGGAAGTCCATTTTGATAATGCCCTGTACCCCATAAAGGAATTATCCAATTGATCTTTCCCCTGTACCTTTATACGCTCCCTGACCTCTCTATGTGTATTGTGTAATCCTCTGGGATCTATAAAATTTTATTTCTATCTTGTGTTTCTCCTGATTATTGACAAACACATACACACACACACACACTTTGCCAACACACCAGAAAGGCTCCAATAAGTATCCATTATAATACAGTGAATTCTGGCTGAAAAACACAGGTTCACTGAGGGATAATACCAAAGCAAAGTTACATAGGTAAAGAGGAAGAGAAAGTAAGTACCAAGAAGTAGAAGCCCCTGGGTGTCTACAGCTGCAAGCATTAAGTGGAAACTTAGGCAGGTCAACATCAACCCCTAACCTATAGTCTATTTCTTCATAATCATTGTCCTCTACCTGTCCAACTTTCAAGAAAAATCCACAAGACATGCTGCATTAATTTCTCATAGCTGATATAACAAATTACCACAAGCTCAGTGGTTAAAAACAACATAAAATTATTCTTTTACTGTTATTTTCTTACTGTTCTGGAGTCCAGAATCTAAAATCAGTCTCATTAAGCTGAAATCAAGAGATTAGCAGGGCTGCCCTTCCTGCATCTGCTGAAGGCCTAAGAGCAGAATGTTTCCATGTTTCCAGTTTCTGGAGGTCATCAGCATTACTCAGTATGGAGACAGGTGACTCCAATCTCTGACTGCCAGCCACACCTCTTTCCCCTCTTCTATGTGTCAAGTTTCAAATCTTTCTCTACCTATCTCATAAGAAGATATGTGCTGGTATTTAGTGTCCCAGTGGATGACCCAGAATAATCTCCTCAGCTCCCATTACTAAGCCTACCATAATGTAAGAAAGAAAGAAAAAGCAAGCAAGCAAGAAAGAAAGGAAGGAAGGAAGGGAGAAATAGAAAGAAGAAAGGGGAAAAAGGAGAAAGAGTGGAAGAGGAAGAAATGGAAGAGATAAAATGCTCATCAGAAGCAGACTAAAATATGACATTAAAATATGGAAATATAAGACTAAGATATAAAAAATACCAGTGGGCAATTTTAAATGACTATGGTCAATATGTTACAAGTTATAATGGAAAAGTTTTTCCATGAAAGATCATTTGTTAGACCACAAAACAAAAATTATTAATTTTTTTTAAAGAATACAAAATGGTAATGGAAAAAAAAACAGCATTAGAAACAATACAAAATTTCACTGAATAAAAGTAATGGAAATTCAACAACGGTTGCTGTATTGCATTATGTTAATGATTAAATACATATAATCTATCTTTTCATGATCACAATGAAATAAAACTGGAAATCAATAATAGATAACACTAAAAAAGAATAAATACAAAGAAATTAAACAACATGTTCTTAGCAATCAAAAAGTTCAAGAAGAAATCACTAGGGAAATTAGGAAATACTTTGGAATCAGTAAAAATAAGACCACTATATAGTAAAATATAGTTAAATTCAAAGGCAGTGCCCTAAGATAAATTTATATCTGTAAGCATTGATATTAGATAGGAAAAAGATATCAAATCAATACCTTTAGGCATTAGGAAAAAAAAAAAAAACCTAAAGATAGCAGGAAGAAGAAGTAATACAGATAAGGTCATGAACATAGAAAAATAATACAAAGAAAAAAATCAAAAGTTGGCTCTTCCAAAAAGATTTAAAGGGGCTGGAAAGATAACTCGGTGGACTGAAGTACCTGCTTAGGCAAGCTTAGGCAAGCACAGCACCTCAGGATGTGCCAGGCGCCCCCAGGGGGGGTTGAGCCAGCCCGCGAGTCTGAGCAGAGTGGCACGCACCTGTGATCCCAGCGCTAGGGAGACTGAAAACAGGAGGATCACTACAAGTCCAAACTGCGTAGTGAGACCCTGAAACAACCAAATACACTTTTTTAAAAATTTAAAAATAAATAAAACTTTTAGCTAGATTGACTAAGAAAAAAAGAGAAAGACTCAAATTCAGAATTGAGACTAAGGACATTACTATCAATTTTACAGAAATAGAAAGGATTATAGGGGAGTACTAGGGACAGCAGCATGCCAGCAAAAACAATAGCCAGGTAAAATGACAGATTTCTGGAAATACACAAATTATTTTAACTGATTTGTGTAATAATAGAAAATCCCAACAGATGTATAACAAATTAAGAGTTTAAATTAGTAGTAATAGGGGCTGAGGCTAGGCCTCGGGAAGGGGAGACGCCGTCACCACGATGGCCGGACGGCCGGGCCGCGTGCCCTTACAGTTCCTACCGGACGAGGCCCGGAACCTGCCCCCGCCCAAGATGACCGATCCGCGGCTCCTCTACTGCGGCTTCCTAGGCTACTGCTCGGGCATCGTGGACAACGCGCTCTGGCGGAGGCCGCCGCTGACCGCGGGTGTGCATCGCCAGCTTCTATATATCACTTCCTTTGTGTTTATTGGATATTATCTTCTAAAGCAGCAGGACTATATGTATGCCATAAGGGATCATGACATGTTCGCATACATAAAGTCACATCCAGAGGATTTTCTTGAAAAAGAGAAGAAAACTTATAGTGAAATTCATGAAGAATTCCATCCAGTTCGTTGAAGTCTTCAAAACACTTTAATTCTGAATTTTTATGGAATGTTTCCATGACTAAAGTCGATGTTAATCTCTATGCTACAATTAAAATAATTATTATGAAAAAATAAATAAATAAATAAATTAGTATAATAGCAACATTAGTAATAAAATCTCTCAAGAAAAGGACTTGATTGTTTTGCTTGTGAATTCTAATAAATATTTAATGAAAAATTAACTCAAATCCTTTTTCTTCCAGTCCACTCTCCAGGGCAGAAGGATAATGTAAGAGGATGAAAACCTTCCTAACTCACTCTATGAGACCAGTATGGCCTGGTTTTAATGCCAGATAAAAATAGCACATAAAAAAAGAAAAATTACAGATCAGTGTTACTTATAAATATATATTAAAATTCTCAATAAAATACAGAAAACTGAATCCAGCTGTGCATTTGAGAAATTATATAGCACAACCAAGAGAAATTGATCCCAGAAATGCAAAGGTGTTTAAACACAAAACAATTTAAACAGTGTAATACTGCACACTAATAGAGAAGAGGGAGAATCTACATGAAGATGTCAATTGTCAAAGAAAACACTAGACAAAATTCAACACCCTTTCATGGTAAAAAATCAAAAATCACTAGGAAAAGATGGAAACTTTCTTAATTTAATAATAGATGTTTATGAAACATCCATTGCTTATACCATGGAGAAAAACTGAAAGTTTTTCCAAAAACTCAAGCACAAAACAACGACGCCTGCTTTTACCACTGTGATTCAACCGCAATTTCTAGCTAGAGTAATTGACAAGCAAAATTGATAAGTACAATCAAATCAGAAAGGAAGAAGTAAAGCTATTTCTACTCACAGGTGGTATGATTCTATATACATGAAATTCCCATTTCATATACATGAAATCTACAGAATAGCTCAATGCAGTTATACATGCCTACAATCCCAGAACTCTGTGGGACCGAGGCAGGAGGATCATACACTAGAGCTCAGCCTGACCAACTTGCCAACTTAGAAAACCCTTTGTCAAAAAATAAAATAAAAATGGATTTATATAAAAGGTCAGTGTAAAAGCTTTGGGTTCAAACTTACCAACAAAGAAAAGCTGAGGATTCACAGATAAATTCTACAAGAAGTTCAGAGAAGATATAATACTAATATTCCTCAAACTCTTCAATGAAATAGAAATGAAAGCAATTCTCCTTACCTCATTTCTGCAGGCAAATATTGCACTGATGCCAAAACCAGAGAAAGACACAACCAAAAATGGGTACTATAGGCCAATCTCTCTAATCAACATAGATGCAGAAATCTTCAATAAAATTCTAGCAAACAGAATGCAGCACATCATCAAGAAGATTATGAATCATGACCAGGTGATATTAATTCCAGGGATATAGGGCTGGTTCAACATATGCACTATCTACAAATGTAAAACACCATATCAACAGCACCAAAAAAAGAAAAAACATGATCATCTCAAAGATGTAGAAAAATCTTTTGACAAAGTCCAACACTCAGGCATGATTAGAAAAGGCCCTGTAGAAAATTGGAATACATGTTCTTTAATTCAACTGATAAAGGCCATTTATGACAAACCAGCAAACATCAAACTAAACAGACAAAAACTGAAAGCTTTCATTCTAAAATCAGGTACAAGACAAGAATGTCCACTATTACTACTCCTATATAATATAGTTCTGGAAACATTAGCCAGACCAATTATACACAAGAGAGAGAACTAAAAGAAATAAAAATTGGAAAAGAAGAAGTGAAATTATCATTATTCAAAGATGATATTGTACTCTACATAGAAGACCAAAAAATTCCAAGAGACACCTAGAATCAATAAACAAATTCAGTAGCACAGCATAACACAAAGCCAGCACCCAGAAATCAGTAACATTCCTGTACCCAAACAACAAAGTCCTTGAGAGAGAAATTAGAGATACCACACCCTTAACAATAGCGTCAAAAATAATGAAATACTTAGGAATCAATCTAATAAAGGAAATAAAAGATCTATACAGTGAAAATTACAATACTCTCAAACAAAATTATCAAAGAGAATTTCAGACGCATCTACGAAAACACTCAGCCATCTTATCTTCGACAAAGGGGCTACACAAGCCCACTGGGAGAAAGATAGCCTCTTTAACAAATGGTGCTGGAAAACATGGCTTTCTACATGCTGAAAACTAAAAATTGACCCAGCTCTATCACCATGCACTAAGTTAAAGTCAAAATGGATTGAAGATCTAAACGTTAAAAC
>PVKA01050552.1:0-12670 GCA_004027165.1 Ctenomys sociabilis | reverse complement strand
GCCGCCTCTGTGGGGAGCCCCAGGTGCCAGAAAATCTAATCTTTGTGTGTATGAAGCAGAGGCCCAGTTGCTGCACGGGGACAGATATGGTGTGTCCAAGTGTCACCATCTCAGGACAGCAGTGGCCTCCACTCTCCTCTCTGTCTCCTCTTTGTAATTTCATTTAGCAACAGCATCTGAGAAGAATCCTTGGGGTGGAAGTTGGGGCAGAGTGGGGCTGATGCCGGAAGGAGGTTGACAAGCTGTGCCACACCCACCACACAGAGGCCCCTTTGTGTCCTTTGCTGCCCTGGGCCAAGTGCTGGGGACACTGCGAGGCCACCATGACCAGGTCTCCCCCCCCCGGGGGGGGATAGCTAGAGGTGTTTCTTGTCCTTGTTCTATAAATGTGGACATAGAAACAGGAGCCCTAGGGTGACCTGTGCTGTCTTCGAGGGGCCCCGCAGTGGGCAGGGAATCCGTTCACAGGCTCTCCAGTAGGGCCAAGCCCTGCCACCCTTGGCCTCTCCTCCTCACCCAGCCTGGGGTGAAGGGAACTCCCTGTGGTGCACAGAGGCTGGTGCGTCTGTTCCTCGTTCTATGTCCGGGTTCCAGGGGAGCAGGAGATTCACAAAGGTGCTCAAAAAGTAATTTTTGAAGTCCAAAGATGTCTCATGCTTGGCGCTCTGTCCAGCCTCTAGCACAGTACCTGCCCCATACAACAAACTGTGAATAACTGTTTGTTTTAGTTAGTAAATGAGAAGCAACAAAGAGTGGCACGGTCCTAGTAACAACAATTACAGCACAGCTAGGTGCCAGGCACTACGCTAAATGCCCTGCATGGTTATCCCAGTTTGTCCTCCACGCAACATGGCAAACAGAGAACAGGTCAAGTGATTCTCTTTCAATCCCTTCACCTGTGTTTCCTGAGCACCTGCCACATGCCCGTCTGTCCACAGCACTGGGAACACGGCAGTGGGCAACATGAAAAACGCTGTTCTGTGGAACAAATGTCCTAACAGTGGGTGGAACTGGAGGTGGTGAACGGGTCAGAGGGAAGGCGGGTGGGGAGGGGGCAGAAGCCGGTGAAGCCAGGTGCGCGCTGGGGAACCCAGGGCATGATGGGGCATCAGGAAAGCTTCTGGAAGTGAGGGCTGGAAGCAAGTGAAGACTTGAGCTTGAGTCGTGAGTGCAGGAGTCAGGCCGGAGCCCAGGGCTGTCCCCTCCAAGCCTGCAGCCTCTCATCTCCTCTCTCTCTACCTCCAAACTGCTGTAGTTTCCCTCCCTGGAAGGCTCAGGAGGACCTTGGCTGGGGTGTGAGTCGCCCTAGCTGGAAGCTCCTCCCCTTTCATCTTCCAATGAGTCCTGGCTGTTGTGCAGGCTGCCTAGGGCTCTGATTCCTCGACAGCAGAGGGCTGCAGGGGCCGTGGTTGGTTTCCGTGGCACTTGGAGATGCTGCCTTGTGTCTGTGGATTTGCTGCAGTGGCAAAACCTTGTAGAATGCATGTGTGACACCCTGCCAGCCTGAGCTTGGAAAGTCTGGCAGAAGCCAGAATCTGCCTTTGCCTGGGGCAGACAGAGGGCAACATCTGGTTAGTGACAGGGTGGCTGACCAGAAAGCCACGTTCCAGTCTCTCTGGCCTGAAGTTTCCTGGCAGTAAAGACAGTCTTCTCAATATTGATACTTTTTCAAAGAGCGAGGTCAAGGGACCGTCAGAATGACCTCCCACAGCTGCCATCACAAGAGCCTCATAAAAGGCTGTGGGGCGCAGGTAGCAGGCAAGCCCCGCCCGCCCTCCCTGCCTGCGGCGCTGCTCCTACAAAGCTGTTGGTTCCCAGTGTTTCCCCTTAGGAATAAAGTTCCTTCTGCAGACCTGTAAATTCCAAGGGGTCCATCTAATGCACCCTAGGAGGACGTGGAGCTCACATCCCCCTTAAGATGTCTCCCACTTCCAGATCAAAGCCTTGGGTCTCGGGTCCTAACATCCATAATTCACTCCTTGCCCTAAAACCTCATGCTGCTTTTAAATGTTTGATGGTCTGAGCAGCTGCGGACCTTGGCTTTCATCTCTGCTGGATTTATTTCCTCTCCTCTGGTCATCACTTCCAGTCTTCATAGGCTGTTATTTCCCGAATCCTGATTTGGGGTGTTGCTCCATCCCACTGCTGCCGATGCTAGGGGGTGTTTCTAGTCCTTCTCACAACCAGAGGGATCTTTACATTAACTATGCATTTTGGGGCTGGGGAAACAGCTCTGTAGTCTAAGTGCCTTCCTGGCAAGTACAAGGACCCAGGTTCGATCCCCGGTATTGCATACCACACTGGCCCTGGAACTCCGGGTGCACTGGGTCAGCCACTGAAACCAGGTATGGTGGCTCAAGCCTGTAATCCCAGTGCTGAGGAGGCTGAGGCAGGGGAACCACTATGAGTCTGAGATGTGTTGTGAGACCCTATACCAAATACATAAGTAAAGATAAAAAAAAAAAAAAAAAGTAAGCATTTTTTAGGAACCAGGCTGGCTCCAGGAACACACAGGGCCTGGGGACACATCTTGGTGGATGTTTTGTGTTCAGCTTACATTGTGCCATCTTTTTCTACTGGAGAATGTTTCAACAGGGGAGCGGGGTGTGACTCTGAAACTGGGACAGACTGGAGGACTCCAGTCTCTCAGCTTCTGTTTCCTCACTCGAGACATCAATGGGATGCCTGACTTAGACTAGAACCTCCAGAACAGACAGCCAAGAGAACCCTTTTTCTTCACAAGTCGATAGCTTCGGGTATTTTGTTATACTGAACGCAAGCACCAATAGGACAGAACATAGTTCCCGACAAAAACAGGAGACACAGAAGCGAGGCAGGGGTCAGCCAAGTTTGCTTGGCTCAGCCCACTTTATGGGTTGTGTGTCCTGGGTCCCAGTCTGTGGCTCAACCTCGCTCTTACGCATGCACATGTGCTGCCAGAGTAACCAGAATCACTCCAGGGTGACACAGGGGCGAGACACAGTCCCTGCCCACCAGCATCCATAGTGCGAGTAAGCATTTAAGTTCAGAAAGGAGAAAAATCATTCTTTGAGAAATGTACAAAATACATTTTAGAACACCCAATATTCTCTCT
The DNA here is from genome assembly GCA_004027165.1 of Ctenomys sociabilis. NCBI lineage: Eukaryota > Metazoa > Chordata > Mammalia > Rodentia > Ctenomyidae > Ctenomys > Ctenomys sociabilis. The sequence continues at coordinate 9,576 of PVKA01050552.1, read as the reverse complement.
CTTTTTTTTTTTTCCACGATAACTTTGGGGAGGTAGAGAACTTTGACTGTTCTAGAAATGAGGAAATTGAAGATCAGAGAGGTTAAGAAATACGTTTAGGGCTACACAGCTGGAAGGCATTCACTTAGTTCCACTCGGAGCTCAGGTTCACTCCTTTCCTCCAGGAGGTGGCTTGGATCTTTCGGAACCCTCCTCAGGGATACCCAAGCTGCAGAACTCTTAATCCCCATTTAACAGTCTACACTTCAGCAATTTCTTAGTGGCAAGCTAGTCTCGAGCTGCTCTGTGGTCAGACTGCCCAGCACTCAACATCCCAGGTAACTTCAGGACTGGCCACAGATGGTGGGCCAGTCTACCCTGGCCTCCCCTCCTGAAATTCCTGTGTGGAACAGCTGCTGTCAATCTGGACCAGCTCCCCAGTGGGCAGTCCATGGGCAACGCCATCCTGTGAGCCACGATGAGAGACCGCTGCCTTCGTCCTGGGCATTTCCACATGCTGGTTCCCTTCAGCTGTTCCTTCCCTCAGTGGCTTAGCTCACGTGTTTAGCAGGGCCCAGGGCCACCTCAATAAGCATGACATCTTCCAACCACCCCATGATGAGGCCTGGCCACACTGCCATATGAGTGGACCTGTGTGGCACCTGGGTTGTGCCCTCTGAAGGACAGAGGCCCATCCTCTCCCAGTCGGCCCTCCCCTAGTTGGATGAGGATGAGGTCTGAGCCATCTGGAGTCACTTCCAAATTCATGGTTGGACTCCAAACCATGGCCTTGGGGAGGTGACTGGCACGTGTAGGTACAGCTCCTATGGACTGTAGTGCCCTGGGGAACAGGCCCAGAAGGCTCCCTCTCACTTCTGCTGCGCATGGGTGTGTGAGTGATACACAGCTTCAGGGCAGGAAGCAGCCGGCCTGGACCTGGCTCGCTGGCAACGATCTGGAGCATCCCCAACTCCAGAACGAGGAGGAGCAGGTTCTGTTGTTGATGGACTATTACAGAGGCTGCACAATGGGGATCCGGAGCCCTGCAGATGAAGCAAGGGTGGAGGGATGTGGGTCCCTGGCTGTTAAGAAGGAAACTGCTGTCCCTTGAGCTGCCCTGGGCTCTGGTCTCTGTGACTGCAGCTGAACACGCTCCAATGCTACCTCAATCCTCAGACGCTGCCAATCCTGAGTGAGCCCTTGGCCAGGCCCCACCAATGTGTGGAGAAAGCTGTACCAAGACTGTCACAAAAAAAAGTGGGCACAGGTGGAGGCTGCCACAGTCAGTTTCCTCCTGGGGACAGATTCTTGGTATCATTGCTTCAGCACCTGAGAAGGGTACCGAGCTGAGTTGGGAGGCCCCACAGCCACTGAAGCACCTCGGCCCGGCGCTGGGCGTGTTGTCCCCAGCGGGGAGCACGCTCTTCCCATAGGAGCTGCACTGCCTCACGGTTTTTGCATCCAGCACAGGGCAGCGAAGATGTGCTGGGACTTCTGGGCCTGCCCTAGGGAGTTTTTGCCACCTTTCTTCTACAATCCCATGCCACACTGGATTAATCAATTTCCTGTTACTGGGATCAAGACCTTCTTACCGCTACCTAAAGAAGGACAGATTTATTTGGCTCAGGGTGTCAGAAGGTTTACTGTATGGTCAGCTGGCATCAGGTAGAAACAGCGGGGTGGAGCGTCAATCATGGCAGCCAGGAGGCAGGAAGGCAGGAGCCAGAGGTAAGGCCACGCCCGCCAGCCGCCCCCAGCGGCCCACTCTTTCTGAGCACCCATCCTCACAGCACCCTGAGCCACGGATCAGTCGGGAGTGCATGCATCCACTAACGAGTACAGTGACCCTGTGATCTGAAAAGCTCATCTCTGAGCTTAGTAGACTTTGGGGACATCTTAGACCATGTGAGAGCGAGCTGGCCAGATCCTTGGAGACGCAGCACATGTGTGAGGACCAGAGGTGGTCTGGCTGCCCACCTGAATGAAGCGCATCTGTGCGGTGGCGGGCGGAGGAAGGGAGGAGCCGCTCCCCTGTAGCGCCTGATGCAGCCTGGAAACGGAAATAACGCACTACTGCTGATTTAAGCAGAACGTTTTTGAGGCTGTTTGTTACAAAGTGATCACCAGCCTGACGTGTTGAAAGCCCTTGTGCTCTGCCTTCACAAAGCAGTGACTACTGCCGTGGGGGCTGCACCTGGTCCGTGGCGCGAGTCCCTCATCCGTGCAGCGTCCAGCGGCAAGCAGCAGGGAGTCGGTGGAGGGAGAGCGGCCCGCGGACCTGCGCAGGCCTGGACTGGAAGCCGGCTCTGTGCCAGCAAGTCGCTCGGCCTCTGGGCCAAACTGCTCCTTCCCCGAACGGGAGACACGCAGCCACCTGGGGCTGAGATACGGGAGCTGCCAGCGCTGGTTGAGTGGAGAAGGAAACTGTCAGGGAGGCGGAGCCCAGCGGAGGCGGATGCCAAGTGACCCAGGCGGAGGTGGAGCGACTGGGAAGCGGCCCAGGGCATCTGTGCCGACTCTGGCACTCAGGCTCCCCTGGGCTATGCCAGCTCAGCCTAGTTCTATGCCCAACACCCTCTCTCTACACACAGACTTTAGCCAACTTCATCTGGAGCCGCAAACCTCATCACACCGAACTGCTCCTCTTGATCAAGGCAAAAATGAGGCAGCGTTCATTGTGCTACCCCTCACACAGGCGCTGGGGTGGCCACCAGGAGGATGCACCGAGGTGCACCCTGGGCCAGGAGCGTTGCTGTGAGCTGAGATGGACGAAAGCATTTGGGCCTGAGAGCAGTGCTGGGAAGTGGTGTGTACTATTACCCACCCATTTTGCAGACGAGAACATTCTCGAACAGAGGTCTGCAAGATCAACTGGCTGGCAAGGGAAGGGAAGGAAAGGCTAAGCCGTCCAGGTGACACAGGGTGGGTAGACACCCTCTTCTCAGTGGGGCGGCGCCGGAGGGACACGCACAGCCCGGCCAGCGGGGAAGAGGTGAGCGGTGCCAGGCTGCTCCTGACCCCGCTGCGGCTCGAGGGCCTGGACGCGCTGCTCCCGCTCTGCTGTTTGTCTCCCCGCTACCAAGCCCCCTCTCTCCACGGCCCCTGCCTGTGCCTCCTGTTGAGCTTAAGTACACATCTGCACTCTGATGAACTCTCCTTCCCCTGGAACGGGCCTGCCAGGAAAAACAAAAGTGGCCTCAACATGCAGCCGTTCACAGAGAAGCCCTTTTATGGAAAAATGCAACCTCGTACTCTTGGGCACTGGGCTCCGTGAGGAGGATGAACATATTTTTTTATCACAGCTCTGGAAGGGGTCTGAGCCATTAACCCTCCTCACCCCCCTGCCCTCATTTCCTTCTTGAAGCATTTATAGTTGCTTACCCAATATTCATTTCCTCTCCACTAAAAGGAATCCACCTGGAGTGGCAAGGCGGCAGGTAAAAATAATCACTTCTCTATTTGCTTTCACTGGCTGGGATGGTCATGTGACACAAATACGAGCCCACAAAACAAACCTGAAAGTTTTAGCTTTCCTGATTGTGATCCGGTTGCTTCTTGCGTTCTTCTTCTGCCTGCCTGGAATGTGGAGGTGATGGCTAGAAGCGGAGCAACTATTTTGTGATGATGAGGTGACAAGAATTAGGAAGAAAGCTCCAAGCTAAGTAGGGCAGGGGGTCAGACACAACAGAAGGAGGGGAGCTGGGATAATGGGCTTTCTGTTGCACGTAGCTGAAGGAACTCCAGTGGGTAATGCGAGCCAGATGCTGTGGGTTGTACTAGAAAAGGGATGGTTCTTGCCACCTGGAAGCTCAACTGCAGCTGGCCTCTTGTACTTTACAAATGAGGACACTAGAGACCAGAGACTGAGTGGTCAAGGTCATCTATGATTTGTTCATCTGTGATTTGTAACACGGAGCAGATCAGAACCCAGGTTTACATCCCAAGAAGAGATTTGCTCTTCCCACCAGCCCAGGGTTGCCAAAGTGGGACAGAAGTCCTGAGCAGTGACAGGGAAGGTAGTTTTGGGTGGCTGCCTTTTCAATTCTCCTTCAGGCTTTCACAGAGGTGGCCTGGCACAGAGGCTTGTACTCTGGAGCTCAACTGGTTGGGCCCCAATCCCGGTTTTTCTCCCCTCTCCTGGCCTCAGTTTCCTGCTCTGTACAGTGGAGGCAATTAGATTTCTCCCTCCCAGTGGCTGAGAGCACTCAGTAAGGAGCATCTAGGACACAGTGAGTACTGAGAGTTAAGTAAGACTCTGAGTGACCAGTGAGCACTGGTCTTGCTTTGTAGCTAACCCAGAGCAGGCTTCGGGTTGGGAGTCTCTGCTAGAATTTAACAGTACCGATTTATTTCTGGTGATTTTTTTTTTGTATTTTAGGACAGGGTCTACAGGGTATATAGGGTCTCATTACGTAGATTGGACGTGTAGTGATTCTCCTGTTTATAGCCTCCCAAGTGCTGGGATTTCAGGTGCCCGCAGCACGCCCCACCTCTATCACTGTCTCAGTGCCCTCCAGGCCCAGGGACTGAACTCCAGGCCCCTGTGTCTGCCAAAGCAGGTGCTTTAATCCACTGAACTATTTGGCTGGCCCTTCTGGTGAACTTAAAAAAAAAAAAATTCCTTCTAATTATTGCAACCAATACTGGCTTTTTAGCATAGGTTGTGCTCTAAATTTACCTGCTAAAAGGATTTTCTTTTTGAACCAAAAGAAGTCTGTAAACTTTAAAAAAAAAAAAATCAAATAGTAAGTAGTCTAAGGGATCCTTTGAGGTGACAAAGCCATGAATAGCACATTTGAGAGCGTGAAGTTTGGGAGAAACTCACTAGATCAAAGGGAAAAATTCTGACACCCTGAACTCCCACACCCTACCTTGGCAGACATCACTAATGGATCCTGAGCACCTTCCCACAAGGCCTTGATGTTCATAGAATGAATTCACCAGTAGCTCCTGGATTGTCCAGTTCTTTCTGACAGAATCTGGAACCTCACTGCATCCAGCTAAAGGAAAGAACAGACTGGAGGGGAGCCCTGGCTGGCTGAGGGTTGCGCCTTTTGCACCTGTACAGAGTATCCAGTGTCTGTGTGGCCCAGATATGTGCAGACAATCCCTGGAAGGACACCAAGAACCAGGCCCGGGGCTAATTCTGGAAGAGGCTGGTTACTGTGGGACATCAGCAGCAGAATGCACCTGCTGCCCCTGTGCCGTGTGTGTGACCCGCAGTTCAAAACCTGCACATGAAGAAATAGCCTTGGAAGGGGAGGGAGCCCTGAGGACCACAGAATCGCAGTTCCTAGGTGGGAGTGAAGCCTGAGCCTTCTTGTCCTTCAGTGCTGGTGGCAGCCTCAGGACTGCACGATGGCTGGTGCCTCCAGCCAGGCCAGACTTCTCGAGTACTTGCAGCCCCCTGTAGCTCAGGGCACATAGCTGGGGCGATCAGCTGCTGGATCTTGAGGTGCCAGGCTCTTAACCCCTGACCCCAAACTACCATTCCTATCAACAGTTCAACAGAGTGCTAACAGCACCACTCCCACTCAGGATGCCTGGCTCAGAGTGAGGCAGCACCACTTCCCTGCTGGGGACCTCGGCTCCATCTATTGGGCTGCTGTGACCAGAGAAGCAGATGCTGCCACAGGGCTGTGGGTAACCACAGAAGTAGCACTGGAGAGCAAGCTGTGTACGCACAGCGTCTGTGAGTGCCCTCCAAGCCCCAGGCCGGCTGGGTGAGTGTGACTGCCCCATCCTGATGAGGAAAGAGAGGCTTAGCTGTGGAAGGAACGGCCCAGGGGCCCATCAGACAGGAATCCACCCCACGTGGCCCATCCTCAGGCGGGACATAATGAGAGAGCTGGTGAGACCTGCTGGAGGCCTGGGATGAAGAGAGCAGATGGAACTGCTGAAGAGAGGTGTGTCCATGCCGGACACAGCAACACGTGTGGGCATGGCTGGTTCTTCATGGAAATACTGTCCCATTTCAGAGGTGAAAAGCCAGAGTGCAGAGAAGCCAAACAACTCCTCAGGGCACATAGCTAGCATCAAAATCAGGGCTTGAGACTAATCATCCTGGCTCCAGTACTCATGCTTTTGGTGTCTACATGAGGCCCAGCTATGGAGCTAGGAAGAGATAGGAAATTCTGGCTCTGAGGTGGGCAGTGTGGGCAGGTGCTGTTGACATGGTTTCTATCTGTGTACATACAGAAAGATGCTTCCTGTGAGGGGCAGACTCCAAGTATCTCCTGCCTCCACCACTGGGCTCTGGCTGCAGCTCCTCTGTTCGGCCTTTGCCATAGCAATAAGCCAGGAGCAACCTGGAAATGAGAACAAAGGGCCGTGTGCCAATAAAACTTTATGTGTGTACACTGAAATTTGAATTTCCCATCATTTTCATATTTTATAAAATATTCCTTTGATTATTTCTTCTTAATCTTCTGAAAATGCAAAAGCTATTCTTGACATCTGGGTGGTGTGAAAACAGGCAAGAGTCAAGTTGAGGGTGGGTCTGGGATTCACCTGTCCAGGGCAAAGGTAGAAACAAACTGTGCAGATGGGCTGCTTTTTGACAGCTGCCCTGAGAAAATCACCATCACCTTCATTTTTTTTCCTTGTTTCTAGAAGTCCTTATTTTCTTGAAAAAAGATATTCATCCTGGAGACAAATATTGCAACACCACAGCAACTCAAGGCAGCTTGAGTTTCATAAGAAGAAGTATTCTAGAGCCAGTTGTATGGGGACACCCACATGCTTGGTATTATCATACTGCACAATTCCAAATGGCTAAGATCACAATCTTCTTTGTCTTTGCCTTTTGAGACGCGGTCTTGTTATGCAGTTCAGGCCAGCCTAGAGCTCACTTTGTAGTGCAAGTTGGTCTTGGATGTGTGATGATCCTCCTGCCTCAGCCTCTCAAGGGCTGGGATTATAGGAGTGTGCCACCATGCTCGGCTGGCAGAAGCTTCTTGACACAATGAGTGCACTTGTGCATGTGCACACACACACACACACACACGCGCGCGCTCACACACACACATGCGCTCACACATGCTCTCAGGGGTCTTCAGAGTCTCCATGTGCAAAGAACAGTAACTTCTTTGTCTCCTTTAAGGGTGTGACCCAGGTGTGGTTGGGACAGAGGAGGCCCTTTTTTCATTTTCATCTTTAAGCGTCCTGTCTTGGGCCACAGGGGAGCCAGTGCAGGTCAGGCTGGGGTCGCTTCCAGTGCTCCCCTCTCCCCTCAGTCCGTCCCTGGCCTCCTTGGCCTGTGACAGTCACCTCCTCACTGGTCTTCTACCTCCAGCCCTTGCCCCCCAGAGGAGACCCTGTTTTACCACTTTCTGATGCTCTTAGAGCCTGTGAAGGGATGGATTGTGCTCCCAAATTTATGTCCACTCAGGACCTCAGAGGTGACCTTCCTGGGGAACAGGGTCTTTGCAGATGTGATTGAGGGGACGATGGAGGTGAGATCTCAGTGGACTAGCATGTTCCTAAGTCCTCCTCACAGGAGTGTCAAAGACACACGAACACAGAGACACAAAGCGGAGGAGGCAGCGAAACACAGAGGCCAGGACTGCAGTGGTGCAGCTACAGCTAGGAGCGCCAGCCCCCAGCAGCCGTGAGGACAGGAAGTCTCCTCTGTCTCAGCCTTCACGGGGCGCTGGGCCCCACCACACCTATGTCTCAGATCCCTGGCCTCCGGAACGTGGAAGAATAAACTGTCATTGTCTGGAGCCGCTGTTGAACCAGCAGCCCGTCCTGCCCCTCTCTCCGCTGCATCCTCCCTGGTCCTTCACTGACCCTGTCCATTCCTGCCTTCCCCGACCCATCTTCTCCTCTCCAGCCACACTGGTCTCTCCACTGCGCCGCAGACCCCGAGGCACGGCTGCCTTCTCAGGTGCTGTTCCCGCTCTAAAATGCCCTTCCCCATAGCACCCTAGAACCTGGTCTGTGAATGCGCACCTGGCTGGGGTTGAGTGCGGTCGCAAAGCCCGAGCCTGCACCGCACACACAGCCCTAAGCTCAGTGCCAGAGACACGATTGGGCGTGTGGCAGAGGGGATTCAGGTTGCGGATGGAGCTGGAAGGGCTGACCAGGTGACTGGAACTAGGAGGGTGCATGCCGTCACAGGGGGCCTGTGGGTGGGCAAGAAACAGCAGAAGATCAAAACGCCCTCGTGTGAGCAGGGCTTCCCCGCTTATGGTGGGCTCTGAGGACAGGCGCCATTAATGCCAAGGAGTGTGGGTGCCTCGGCCCTGCTGACGCCTTGATCTTAGTCCAGGGAGGCCTGTGTCCTACTTCAGATATTCAGAGCTGTAAGATGGTAAATTTGTGTTGCATTAAGGCACTGTGCAAATCAGCTCATGTGCGATAGCAGCCCTAGGTAACTCACACATCAGTAACACGGAGCGGGCTGTGGTGCATGCCCGTAATGCTGGCCCTCGGGAGCGGGGGCAGGAGATAAAATGCTCAAGTCCAGCTCAGACAGCTTACTGAGGCTGTGTGTGAAAATAAAAGATAAAAGAGAGCCGGGCTGCAGCTCAGTAAGAAGGAGCTGGGTTTAATTCCCAATGTGGCAGAAACAGCCAGATGTTGGGGCGCACACCTGTAAGCCTAGCACTCAGGAGGCTGAGGCAGGAGGGTCATGGCTTGGGCTACTTACTGAGTTCAAGGGCAGCCTGAACTATACAGCAAGACCCTGTCCCCCCAAACCAAAACCAACCAAACGAAAAACAGCCCTGCATGAGGGGCTACTTCTAGCCCAGCTCTGTTCTCAGCACTGGACACCACCAGCTATGATGGTTTCAATGACCTGTGGGTGGAGCAGGGGCTCCTATCTCCTGCATCTTACAGATGTGGAAACTGAGACTCAGAAGAGCAAAGCCGCTTGCACACATGGCCAATACATGGGGGAGCTGGGAGGGAAAGTGGGGGTGGGGTCTGGGTTCAGAGACCACACTCAGGACCCTGCACATGGTCATGCAGTTGACATGAGGGCTTGTGTGCCTTGGTGCAGAATGATCAGAGGCAAGAACATCTGACTTTGTGATATTGGGCATTAACCTCAGGGTCTTCACAATGAATTATATCTGACTCAGGCTGCCTGGAGGAGAATCCTGGTCAGTGCCAAGCCACGCCACACTGACACCCGAGGCAAAGGCAGAGTGCTGTCCTCTAAGCGTTTGCCCAAGTGCCCTCCTGCGTGAACCAAGTAGAAAATGTTATGCAAAACTCTACAGTCAGGAAGCATGACTAGGCATGGAGCTCCGGGTGCCAACCCTGTTTGTGTGCCCTCCTGGGCCTCTGGGCAGAGCTGCAGTGACCTTGTGCCCTGCAGCTGCGGGCTGATAGGAACTGATGGTTCCCCTCACATAGTGACACAGGGCCATGAGACAAACACCACCAGGCGGTCCTCACTGAAACCTGTGAGCCTGTGTTGATCAGAGTTCCTGCCTGAGCTCTGACTGTTCTGAATGGTGCGCTGCAATATTTATCGTCATTACTTGAGCTATTTTGCACTGTCTCCCATCTGTGCCCCACCCTTTCTTTGTGATACTGGGCATTAACCTCAGGACCTTCACAATGAATTATATCAACAACCCTTTT
>PVKA01050551.1:0-12680 GCA_004027165.1 Ctenomys sociabilis | reverse complement strand
TACAAATGCAGAAGACACTAGCATAGAGGAAATTGGAAATCATACACCTGAAATCTCTGAAATAATAGCGTTGGAAGTAAAGAAACAAGTGAAGAAAGGTATAAGAGAGATCAGATCAGAAATAATTTCTGGAGTAAAAAATGTAGTGATAACAATAATCAAAGAAATACTAAGTGCTTCTAAAGAATACACTGATAAAAAAAAACAGAGCAGAATATAAAAATGATGGAACCCCTAAATAAGCAATATAGGAAAGAAATAGAATGTATGAAACAGATCCAAAGTGGTATACAGGTAACTAAAACCTCAGTCACAAGCTGGCAAATCCGTTTGAGTGAAAGTGAAAATAGACTCTCTGACCTTAAAGACCTTTGCAATTAGTGAAAAAAGTAAGCAAAGATCTCTTAAAAACAGCTAGGATGCAGGAAAAAATAATTCAACACCTGCAAGACAATGAAGAGATGAACAGTATGAGATGAATAGGCATCAATGAGAAGGAAGGAGTCAAATCAAATGATATAAAAAGAATATGGGCAGAAGTAATAGCAGAAAACTTCCCAAATATGGGGCAACAATCTGATATTCAGTAACTGAAGCATATAGAACTCCAAATAACATCAACCCAATTAAAACCACTCCCAGACATATAGTAATCAAGATCTCAGAAGTTCGGCACAGGAACAATATACTAAAAGCCACTAAAGAAAAGAAACAGATCACATTTAAAGGAAAACACATTAGAATAATGGCAGATTTCTCTTCACAAACCATCAAGTCAAGAAGAGCATGGAGCAAAGTACTTCAAGCCTTGCAAGAAAACAAATTCCCATCCAGACTGATATATCCTGCAAAACTCTCTTTCAAGTATAATGGAGAAGTAAAATACTTCCATGGCAAAGAACAACTAAAGAATTTCATGATGACAAAGCCAAGCCTACACAGACTGCTAAATGATGTTCTAGAGAGGGAGCAAAAGGATCTCAGCCCCATGAATGAGAATGGAAAGAACCCACCAAATAGGGCAAACAATTAAACACAGGAGAATACGAGGTATACAATAGTAGTCTTTCAGTTATTCTTTTGTGTACAGCAGCAAAATATTTCCATCAGCACACTCTACAAATGGACTTCTCTTGCACCCTATGGGTCAAGATTCCATATGGGACTACAGGGTGGGTTTCAAGGAAATAGCTGTAGTTCAGTCCCACAAGTGACACCTGGCCACCAGTAAGTGTCATGGTCATTATCCATGCCCACAACACACTAGAACTTTGTGCGATATCCTATCCCAAAACTGTCAGAAGTGATGGTCATTTATTTGTCATTCTAGTATTTATCTTATGTTTTATTCTTAGTACCTCTTTACTATCATGAAAACTTTTTCTTAGTACAAATGTTTTGAAACATGTTTAGACTCATGACAAATCTTCCAATTTCCCTCACTATTTAAATCACAGAAATTTTGAAATAGAATATTCTTCTCCCAAGCATCTCAGATAAGGGATGCTCAATTTGTACTCCTTAGGCATGGGTTTGGACATTTTTGTCAGGTTTTGTCATATTGATTTACTCAAAGTGAATTGTGGTGGCCTCACTAGTGATGGGGTTAGTATTTCGGAGGAAGTTTTCATGTTGGCCACCAGCTGAGGCGAGCCACTACAGGCCCCAATGTGTCAGGACATCGTAATTTCCCACCAGAAGTTGTCTCCTCAAGGGCTAACTGCTCTTCCTTAACAAGCTTTCCTTGAGTTCCTGGCTATAAACTTCTGCTTTAAGTTTTGTTGGTGAATCTTTGTGCAACATTTCAACTACCAACAGCACCAAATAGTTGAGAATAACTTCTTGTCCCAGTACATTTCATGCTCCACATAAGACCTCCCTTAAACATCACAGAGCACTGTAACCCCTCATTATGCACAAGTTCACTTTCAGTAGTTTCACTTATCCATGGCCAGCTGTGGTCAGAAAATATTAACTGAAAAATTCCAGAGAGAAAAAGAGCCCAAATTCACATAAATGCTATTACAGTACAGTATAATAATTGTTCTATTTATTCTTAGCTATTGTTAACCTCTTACTGTGCTTAATTTGTAAATTACACTTTATCATAGGTTCATGTAGATGGGAAAAAACTTATGAATACGGTTGAGTATTATCCATGATTTCAGGCATCCACAGGAGGTCTTGGAATTCATTCCTCCAGAGAAGATGGGGACTACTGCCTATAAGCTATAAAGAGTTAGGATCTGATGTAATTAGGGAATCTTACCCAAGGATCACTCAGCCTCATCCCTTTAAACATTCATTAAGATAATATTTGGGACTAAGAAGTCTGAAAAACTTTCAAAGACATAGAATTCATTGAATGAGAGTTTTCTAAAATTTCATAATGCATCCTGTTAATACAAACATAAAAATATTTCTCTACCTATGTAAAGCAGAGAGAGATGAACTTCAAGCCCCAATTACTTCCTACGACTGAGTATACCTAGAAACAGTGATATACCCAGGACCAAGCATGAAACAGTCTCTCCACAGTGAGCTACTGTGTAACTCACAAACATGTTATATAGAATTCTTGCCTAGCATAGGCAAGGCCATGGATTCAATCCCCAGTATGAAAAGGATGAACTACTGTCATGTAGTAATATGGGTGACTTACACATAAACTAATTTCTTCAAAACCTGCCATGTTGTACATGGTTTATGGATATACTTATACTATCCAGAGCTTGTGAAAATAGCTTAGCAGTAGCCATTCTAGAGCTCTCTGAGTTCTTCCTGTCCTTAGTTTTAACTCACATGCCCAGGGTCTTCCTCATAACAAAGACAATGTTAAAGTCAAAAACACATCTCACTTTCACTCTTTCTCCAAAACACAGCTCACTCAGAGCCATGTGTTTCTAATGCTTATTAAGAGGAATCAGCACAAGAAATCACTAGTGTCCTTGTTGAGAGGGTTTCACCTTCCTCTTCAGGAAGGTAGTCAGATGCCATCAACTAAGGAAGTTTCACACTGGTCACTGGACACACTACTCTCCTCGACAAAACTAGGAAGATCCCAAAACACTGACAGTCTTGGTCCTGCAACCATTAACTTGGATATCTCAATTTGAATGGATTGAGGAAGGCCCAGGAGGCTAGTAAACCTCAACTGTGGGTGTGTCTGTAGCCGACTGACAAGTAGACCAGCAAACTGAGCAGGGAAAAGCCACCCCAGATGTGGGTGGCACCAACCAGTGGGCTTGTCGTTGGGATGTAGTAAGAAGGGAATAAAGGAAGTGTTCTAGCTTGAAAGAGCTCCAGTCTTCACTATCACCTTGGGTATTGACCTCCAGTTTCTTCAGCCTTCCAACACAGACCTGCACCAGCGACCACCAATTAGCTTCCAGGCCTTCAGCCTTGGACCACTGTGGCATCTCTGACCCCTCTAGTTCTGCAGCTTCCACCCTCTGGCTGAGCAGCTATTGGATCTCCTTGCTTGGAGGCACACAAAGAGCCTGTGTCAGCTTCCCTGCTCTGTTCATCCTGCAAATGGCCACTGTGGGCTTTCTTGTCTCTTAGCTCATAAACATACCTAACAAACCCAATTTCAGAAGTACATATATGTTATATAATGTAAATATTTATAAATATGTATTTATATTGATTCTTTTCCTTTAAAGACCCTTAGCCAATAAAGATCCCCACATCTTTCTCTTTAGTGATAAGTGAAGAAATATCTGACCCAGATTCTCACTTCCACATGATGAATTATTGAGGGTAAAAGAGCTGAATGAGAAAAAACCTTACAGCTGTACGTAGTCTCCACATGCCCCTACCAAATTGTTGCTATGCCGTAAATATCTTCTGTCCCTAACATTTGTACACATGTCTGCTTTCAGCAGGAGCACCATCTGCCTCTGTCTCTCCAGTCCCTATGCATTCAAAACCCCTCTACTCAGCACCCACATCAAAGGCTCTCTCCTCCACGATTCTTTATCAGATACCTGGTAGGAAGTAATTGCTTGGCCAGACACCATAGTTTATACCTGGAATCTCAGTAGTTTTGAAAGACAAGGCAGAGGTTCATTACCCACCCAGCCTAAGCAACTAAGCAAGACTCTGTCTCAAATTTTTTTAAAAAATAAGTTAATCAAGGTCTGGTGTTGTAGCTCAGTGAAAGACCCTAGCTATACTCCCCAGAACCAAAAAAAGAAAAAAGAACTTCTTCCTCTTCCAGCATTCCATAGGGCTTTATCCAGGACCACTTTTAGAATTTATGAGCTCCTACCTTGTTTTATCTTGTCCTCCTTCTTAGGAAATCTAACTTTCTGTAAGAGAAAGTCTTTGTCTGACTTATCTTAGTACCCTCTAGCTCCCACAGAAGGTTAGCTCAGTATCTGCAGCAACACAGGAACTCAGCAAATATCTCATAAGTGAGAGAATAAATGAATAAACTAATGAATGAATACATGAAATCTTCCAAGAAAAGCCTTCCTCCCCTGAACAAAGCTGTGGCATCAACCACTTCTGATTGAAATGAACAGGGCTATGCTCCAGCCATGCCTTGCTCCTCATCATCTCTACAGGAAAGAGAAACCACAATGGAGTATCCTGAGTTCTAAGAGGGTAAAAGAGCCAGAACAGCATGGTGCCGGAGGCTCGGGATCTGCGCACAGACTCCACTTTGCACTTCTCCCAGGCCAGTTCTGGCTTTCACCTATTCTATATTTTAGTTTTTACAGAGTACTTCATGAGTGGAAAGTTCCAATCCTTTAAGAAAAGAGTCTTGTTTTTTAGGTTTTTTTGTTTTTTTTTTTTTAATTTTGCCTTGCCACATGTTACGTGTGCTCTTCAGGAAGTCAAGGCATGAGGACTGAGCCCCCACCCCAAATGCTTGGCGCATTACCAGAAACTTCACTAGGAAGATGGCGTCAGCTAAGAAGCACAATCATTCAGGTTCTTTCAGCTTTACTTTTCTCACTTTTGAAGCAAAAAGGATTGCTCTAGGGTGGTACTGACCCACAGAACCGAAAAGATGAAAATGTCCTACATTTGTGCAATCCAGTGTGGAAACCACCAACCCTAGTGGCTGGTGAACACCTACAGTGCAGCTACTACAACTAAGGACTTGGGTTTTAAACTTTAATTTAATTGTAAGGCTAGTACCTACCTGTGGCTGCCAGCTACCGTATTAAGAAAGGGCCATTCAGAATATGATCTGTACATACCACTGGCCCTGAAATGCTAGGACTCTGAAGGATGACCCTGCCTCTCTCCCCACAATGTTGCAGGCAGCCAAGTTAGATAGAAATATTATAGGCAGTCAGATAGGGTCAGGCCCTCAGAGGAAATGACAAAGACCAGATAAGGTCAACTGTGCAAGATGTTCCTGCTGTGAACCAGACCTAGGATCAAACAGATGCTAACCTCACTAAAGGCTGGCATCCAGGATTGCTCATTAGCCAGGAAGGATCATTGCTTGAAGGCCACCAGACAAGGCTCTGCTTTACATTCATGCCCACTTGCTACGTAACTCGCTACCCCATTTGGTCCTGGGCCTAGTCAGTTTTACCTGAGCAATGGTGCTTGTAGTCCCATTGGTCAACCATAGTTTTGTCCCACCTTGCATCTGCCTAAGCGAGACCCCTTTGTCTCTACCTTAGCCCTGCATGGTTTTGCCCTATAAAAATAACCCTTAATGGACAGCTTCCTAGGCAACCTGCTCAGGTCCCCCTTCTGTCCCTCTCTGGCAGAAGCTTTTCTTTCCAATAAAGTTTCACCCTCAACCTCCATTTGTTCCTAAAATTCATTCTTCGGTTTTAGAGAACATGAATTCATCCAGGTCAGGTTGGGAACTTCACCCAACCTACATCAACAACAGCAGGCCTTGGCATTTAAAATGGTCTCCACCACCACTGCCCCTGCCTGCACAGTGTGAGTTTAGGTGTGCACGCACACACACACTCACACACACACATATTTAAAAAACTAAAGTTACCCTTCCCCAACAAACAGTAGGTGTCTCTATTACTCAAAATCTCCACTGTTGCAGTTCACTCAGAAGCTCCAGTGAAAAAACAAAGCTGGGCCTACAGGTTGTTCCATGCTCTGCTACACCTGGACCCAAGAATCTTGTCACTGTACAGGAAACCCTTAAATGCCAGACTACCGAGCAGCTTCTCTACAGGGCAGAAAGATTGCTCCAACTGCCACAGACGGCTGCCCACTCAGCCCCCTTGAGCGATTCTACCCCGATCCGGGCCCTAGAGTCCCTGCTATGTTTCTTCAAATAGTCCACATTATTCCAAAGATAACATCAGAACAAAAATAAAAATCACTACCACATCTGCCCAAAGCTGTGCTGTGCAAAGTCAATTTGCACGGCACTCCCCGCAACTTTGTGTCGAACAGTCCTCCCAAGAGGCAGGACTTACAACAGCAACTTACAACAAGTAGACTGGAGTGGGAGACCATCCACAGGGCTTTGAGAGTCAGGGCTGGAATCTAGGTTTCCTACAACTTTTCATCCACTGTTAATACTGGCCAAATTCATTGTTTTATCAAAAGCTTAGTTAGAGAGCGGGCTTCGGGTGTCACTGTGGCACATACATCACCGTGAGAGACATCACTACTCCCTGGGCATCACTGCAGAGGCTAGGAGTGTGAGCCCTGGAGTCACTCCGGACTTGCATAGCATGTCACCATGTCAGATTATCTGCTTCCCTGAAAACCAGTTTGCTCATGTACAGAGTTGAGGGAAACAGTAAGAGAGTATAAGGGTGGCAGGCACTTTTTTCTTTGTGGTACCAGGGATTGAATTTAAGGCCTTGCACTTGCTTATTCTACTGAGCTATCTCTTTGGCCCCTTTTCATCCTTATTCTTCAAAAAAAGGCCAGCCAAATAGCTCAGCAAATTAAAGCACCTGCAAGCAGGTTCAGGGGCCAGAGGTTCAATCCCCAGGCCTTCCATGCTGGCCCTGTACCTGAGGCATACTTAGAGGGCAATTGAGATTGGGCATGGTGGTATGCACTTGTAATCCCAGCTCTTGGGATGCTGTAAACAGGTGGCTCACTATGAGTCTGATCTAGTAGTAAGACCCTATAGACCCTTCCCTAAAAAACAATGATAATAAATAAACCAATCTGGAGATTTTCCTGCATTAACCATTTCATTCCATTGTTCTCAGCTTAGTTGAAATTTGGTATCTTAACTAGACACTTTCACTGGCCTTTCACTTTCACAGTTGGTTACCTTGTAGCACACATACACATGCATACACATATTCTTCCCCTTTCTTCATCTCTGTACCTCACAATTTGCCCCAGGGCATCCTGGGGTACCACCATATCCTTCCTAAATGTCAATTAGGAGGATAAATGATCTCATTCTCCATTTATCTGGTGTCTTAATTCATTTGTGTTGCTCTAACAGAGCACTTGGGATTAAGGATCTGGAATATCCCCAAAGGTCTGTATGTTAACTACTTGGTTCTCTGGGATGAACTACAGTATTTGGAGGTGGTAGACTCTAAAATATGGCACCAAGTAGTAGGCTCTGGGTCTCTGAAGGCATGCCTGTGCAGAGGACTGTGGGACTTACCTCAGGTCTGGGCTCTCCTCGGCTGCCCAGCACCTGAGGTAAGTGCTCTTGCTCTGCCACACATTCTCATCAGTGATGTCACTCCAGGCCTAAATCTTCCCAATCAAAGACTGAATCCCTGGAACCATGAGTCAAAAGGAGCCTTTTCTCTTGTAAGCTAATTCTATTGAGTGTTTTGCAGTAGCAATGGAAAGTTGATTAAAACATTGAGTGATTTCTGCAGCACAGACTTGAGTTCTAAAAGTTCTGGAAGCTGGAAAGTCCAAGGAAAAGGGGCTTCCACCCAGCAAGGCAGGTGGGAGGAAGGGAGAATTCATCCTTTTATCAAGAATCTGTTCCTTGTCACAGTGCTATTAACCTGTTCATGAAAGCAAAGCCCTCATGCCCTGATCACGTTCTAAAGACCCTGCCTCTCAACACTTCACACTGGAAATTAAATTTACAGCCATAAGCTTTGGGGGCCACAGTCAAATCATAGCATTCTACCCCAACTACCAAAATTCCTTCTCCCAATCTAAATGCATGCATCCTATCCTAAACAGCCCCTAAGAACTCATTCCAGCATCAGCCCCAGAGGCCAGAGTCTCATCTGAACAAGCTGTGAGTGAGACTCAATCTATGATTCATCCAAAGGCAATTTCCTTCCCAAAATACAATGGTGAGACAGGAATAGAGTAGACATTCTCATTCCAAAAAGGAGACATAGGCAAGAAGAAAGGGATAACTGGTCCCAAAAGTCCAGAACTGAATGGAAAAAAAAAAAAAAAACATTGTCTTAAAGCTGGAAAATAATCTTTGACTCCGTACCCTACATCCTTAGCACACTGTCCTTGATAGGGTTTGAAATCGAGGATTTCAAGGCCCACAGCTCACACACGCTGCATCTACAGAACTACCACCAGGTGGTGCCATTGAGCCCACAGTTTCTCCGAGGTGGTGGACTGAGCCACCCCTGCGCCTGCTTGAGTCAAAGCTGGGGCAGTAAGGGAATGCTATGCCAGAACGCGCAGAGCAGGGTCCCAAGGCAACCTGCCCAGCAAATGCTGAGGCCCAGGGATGCCTCTCTGGAAACCATGCTCTGCCCGGGGCCTGTGATGGGCAGGCCTGCCATGGAGACAGGCACAATGCCTTCAGAGGAGGGGCCAGGTTTAGTGTGTTCTCCTAAACACACTTTTGACTCTTTACATGCCAGGCTGAAAGTTTTCAAAATTTTTATTTTCTGTTTCCCTTGTTAAAATTTCATCTTTAGGGCTGAGGAGGTTTAAATGCCTGCCTGGCAAGCGCAAGGACCCAGGATTCATCCCCAGTACCACATGCTACGCTGGCCCTGCCCCCAAGCACAATGAGCGGACCCCTGAAACCCGGTATTGTGGTGCATGCCTCTGATCCCAACATCCAGGAGGCTGAGGCAGGAGGATCACTACAAGTCCGGCTGCACAGGGACACCCTGTACCAGATGGATGGATGGATAGATAGATAGATAGATAGATAGATAGATAGATAGATAGATAGATAGATAGATAGATAGATAGATAATAAATAGATAGAGATTTCTTCTAAAGTTTAAAAAAATTCACCTTTTAATTATTTTTCTCTTCTCTCATTTTACTATCATTATCCAAAAAGAAGCTATGATGCAATCTTACTACTTAGATACTTCCTCTACCAGGTACCCTAGTTTGCTGATCTTTAAGCTCTACCTTCCTCAGTGCCTCAGACATAATACTAATACTGTGAGTTCTCTACTCCCATATAACAAGAATAACATTTTATCTAGTCTTTAGTATCTCCTCAATACCACCTGAGACCTCACTAGAATCCTCTTAGAGCTCTACCATCAGTCTAACCACAATCATTCAACTTCCAAGAAATTCCAGGTTTGTCTGTAGTTCTTTTCTCCTGGGCCCTCCCCACAATCAATTCCTCTCCTGTAGTCCTCCAAACCTCACCACCATGCAGGTGCTGCTGTGCTCAGACACGACACTGTGACAGTTATGCCACTGAGATACAGAGCAGGCCTCGCTGTTTGTATAATGATCATAACCTGGGTGTTCTGACTGTCTGACCTCTACTTAAGCCAGCATGTCCATTTGCATAGTAACCTCCTACTGTAGATACTGCAATGAAGTTTTTCACTCCTTCACTAAGGATAGCATCTCTACTTTGTTATTCGTGTTTTCAAATATTTCTTCTGCCATCTTACCTGTTTTCTTATTGAGATCTAATGTTTGGCTACTCATTTGATATTGTCGCACAGCTCTTACATGGCTTAAATCAATTTTTTTTGTTTTTGTTTTTGTTTTTGTTTTTTACTCTTCGTAGTAGCTGATACATCCTGACAACTTGGCTCTGGGATTCCACACTCTGGGCAGGGGAGGGGAAGAGAGAGAAGGGGGAGCCCAGGGCAGGGACAGCCAGCCTTGAGTGACTCAGCACTTAGAGGAGGGCCAGGGAGGTAATGCAGAAGAATAAGTGCCTGCCTGGCAGGTGCAAGATTCTGAGTTCAATCATTGGTACCACAAAAAAAAAAAAAAAAAAAAAAAAAGAAATACTTAGGACCAGCCAGATAGCTCAGTGGAACCCTGGATATCTATCACTCAGTCGTTATTTGTCAAATTTAACAATTCAAAGACTTTGATAGGCTTATAAGTGTTTTCTACCATAACAGAAGTATATGTTTTCACAAAAAAATAAGCACATAGGTGTTTGGAGGCAGAGGAGAAATTGAATTAGGTCTACCTAAGCAGAGTGCTAGTGGCCAGGGTTCAATCCCCAGCGTGCTATGCCAGCCCTTCCCCCAGGGCAATCGGAGGCAGCGATTGAAACTGGGTGTGGTGGCGTGCACCTGTAATCCCAGCGTTTGGGAGGCTGAAAACAGGAAGGGCACTAGGAGACTGCTCTGTGTAGTGAGACCCTGTAGACCCTGTACTAAATACATTTTTAAAAATTAGCACTTAGAGGATATATAAAGGGAACTGGGCAAGGATAGTTGGTTCCACTTCCCTGGAGAAACTTCAGTCTTTGCAGACAGCTTGGACATCAGCTCCTGGATTCCAGCGCAGGCTCTGGCATCTACCTTGGATCCTTCAGCCTTCCATCACAGACTCGTCGGCCTTCCATCCCTTCTGTCACCAGATCCAACACCCAACTGATACAGGCTTGCATGGAGGCTGCAGTGAGCTCCGGACCCTGGGCTGAATCCTTCAGTCTCCAGTATATAGACACCTTCTGCATGCTTCCTTTTCCAACTCTGCAGCTGAATGTCGGGAGCCACTTTTGTAATTTCTAATACAATTGTACATCATGTATTATATCTGTTCTTTGTATTATATCTGTTCTTCTAGTAAAACCCTGACTGATACACTCTTTTTTCCCCCCTCTATGTGTCTTAGTTGCAACAGTTTTTCTTGACCTGTCTTCAAGTTCTCTAGTTTCTCAATTGGGTTGAGTCTACTAATAAGCACATCAAAATTATTATTCTTTCTTTTTCTTTGGTACCAGTGAGATACTGTATAATGGTTAGAAATTCTGTTTACAGCAATTAAAAAGTTTGAGAAATATACAATAGTTATGATTGCACATTATGAATATAAGTAATGCCACTGAATTGCACAATTTTAAATGATTTAAATGTATAATTAAAGCTTAAAATGAATAAATGTGTATTTTATTCATACATAGAATTTTTTAAAATTTTTTATTCATTTTAATGAGAAAATAAAATAGCACTGAAACAGTTTTAAAGTAGGTTAGTAGGACAGTTATAATAATTAATACATTGCATATTGTTTTCATAGTGGTTATTCAGAGGACTAGATGCACACATGAAATCTTGTCTAAACAATATTAGTACAAACCTTTCTTCTCATTAAACTAAGAGAAAGTAGCTGTATATCTGTCCTATTTTGTATATACATATATATTATTTTTACCACAAAATGGTCTTTTATTTATATCCCCCTTTTTTTGTTTGGTTTGTTTCATCAGAGATGGGTGTTCCATTGCTGTTAGAGAAGCTGTTTTTAGAGAAATCTTTAAAGGGCCTTTTCATACTTGATGCCAGTTTAAATATTGTAGGTACTTGAACTCCGTAAAATAGCCCAATGTAGATCAATAGTCCCTAATAGTAGTGAGTTATCAGCAGAACTAGTAATTGTCAGAAGTTGTTGTATATATTGAAAATTTTAAATTATTTGAAATAATATAGGGGCCGGGGAGATGGCTCAGTGGAATAAGCACTTTCCTGGCAAGCGCAAGGGCCTGAGTTCAATCCCTGGTTCTGCCAAAAATAAATAAATAGAATAATATATCCCCAAATCACTGAATTGTACCTTCTAACCAGTGGGTTGTGCAGCATGTGATTTATATGTCAGTAAAGTGATTAAACAAAAAAAAGAGGGGGTGGCAAGATAGCTCAGTGGTCTAAATTGCCTGCTTATGCAAGCTTAGGCAAAGCGCAGGGACAGGGACCGCAGGTCCATCCTCAGCACCACACACCTGGCCAGCCCTGCCCCAGGGCAGGCTGAGCTGACCACAGAAGGGGGGGCAGGAAATGAGGACCTGGCCCTGCAACCATAGAGGGCGCAGCATCAGTGAGAGGCTGTGAGAGGTCTTGATTGACACCCCGAGAATGAACTGCCTGACAGGAAAAAGGCCAGGCCACCTTCTTACCTAGGAAACCTACCCTATATTTATCTCTGACCCAGGCCATACCTAACTGCCCAGACTGTAGCCAAAGGGTCAGATGAGAACCCCACGAGTGCCTGTTCTCATGACAAAGCTCAATCTGAGCCCACAGTTCAGAAAGTAGAGCTAATTATGACCACTTTTCTCGCAACAGCCCTGCTTCAGGGAAATCCTGTTCCCACACTGTCCCTTCCCAGAGGCAGGGGGTGGAGTAGCTCCCACAGCACAGCCCCGCAGGAGTGTGAGGGAGCATTGCCTCGGCCTCCGCAACGCATCCCACTCCTGCCTGGCTGGACTCGGTCCTCCCAACCCCTCCTGTCTCCTGGTGGAAATTCATTGCCATTTTACAAAACTAATTCCAATCCCTCTGATCTGTCCCTTCCCTTTCATCCTTCCAGACTTGGTTAAC
>PVKA01050550.1:0-12682 GCA_004027165.1 Ctenomys sociabilis | reverse complement strand
AAAGGGAGTGCAGGAAGGGTGCAAGGGCTGGCCAGATACATTAGCCGATTAAAGCGTCTGTTAGGCTAATGAAGGGAACAGGGCTCGATCCCCGCTGTGCTGTGCTGGCCCCTTCCCCGGGGTGCTCTGAGCAGTGACTGAGAGTCACTGAGGGCAGTGACTGGGCATGGTGGCATGCACTTGGGAGGCTGAACACAGGAGGGTCACTATGAGTCCATTCTCTGCAGTGAGACACTATGGACCCCGGTCTGCCGGCCTATTACCTATCTGTCTGATCATGTTTGCCTCCCCGGAAACCCGAGCTCGTGGCTCCACTCCTGCTCACACATCCTCGCCTCCCACAACCAACCCTCCACACCTTGAGCACAACGGTGCCTCCCAATTGCAAGTCTGATCTTCTCACTGTCCCCTTTAACCTTCCAAGGCTTCCTGTCACACACAGGAGGAGTTCCTAGTGTTCCGCTGGTGCCCTGATTCATCTGATACCCAAATAACTTGAACAGCTTAGCTCTGACTTTCTGGTTGCTATGAGTGCATTCCCGTCTCTAACTCTTTGTTCTTGTTGTCTTCTCTAAAATGCCCTTACCAAAACTTGAGTGCTTCCCCATTTTTAATGTATGAGCCTAAATGCCATTTCTTTTTGGCACTTTGTGATGGTGTTGAACTAAAAACTAGATGGCACCTAACACGACAGCTGTCCCTCCACTCCTCAGCCCGCCCTCACTATTCACTCCACCACAGCTTTAATGGATGGAGACATCTATGTCCACTCAGAAATCCAATGACATGGGAATTCCTCAAGGCCAGGAAAGCTCTCTGTACTACTCACAGTTTATTCCTACTTTCCGAACCTCCTGACCCACAGTGCACACTCAAATTATATTTTCTAAATAAGGTTAAAAAATAGATATGAGGAAATATGCACACTAAGACATTGCCATGCATTGGGGATAATTAAATTTGACACACAAGACAAGTTTTATTAAAAATAAGCTTCAGGTTGAATATTCATGCGGTCACAAATGAAATTTATTAAATTTCACGACCAAACCCCAAAGCAATAAATACTGGAAATGCATATCTGGCTACAGAACATTTTCAATTTGCTGCTAAGAAGACATCAATATACAAAGTTAAGTAACAACCTAGCAAAGTACATTTGTGAAACATATGATATAAAAGATTAATACTCAGTCTTTTAATATTTTTAAGAGAAAATGAAAGCTATTAATAACTCATTACAATGCCAAAGAAAATGTAGCTTACAAATTAACAGACTGAAAGCTTTTTATAACCCAGAACGTGCAAGTTAGAATGAAGCACAATAGTCTTCTAACAAATGAACCAAAATAATTCAGTGTCGAGAGGATCTGAACAAATGAGCAATCTCACTCTGCTAGCAAAGCTGTAAACGTCCAACCACTTCTGAGATTAAATTCTTGGAAAAAAATACAATTACATAGGAAAAGGCTATGTGAATAAAATATTTATTATACCACTTTGTATGTGGATTAAAAATTAAGATAAGTCATATTTTTTCTCTGAAATATATGTAGCTATTTTCAGAAGACTGATCTATAATAATCATATGAGATACAATTAAGTACAATACACTAACCATCATGATTTTATAAACCCATGGGTACATATAACCACATGCACATATGTAAATATGTACATACATATATTTATATATAACGACAAGAAAAAAATTCTTTGTATATAGTAAACAAGTGCACACTTTTAACAGTGGCTAAATCTTGCAGCTGCTTCATAGAAATTATTGAAGTTGTTTGAGAAATTAGTAAGATAGTTTTCTCTTCACATTCATTTTGAACCACTCTCCAATATTTGTCTCCTTTCACATGAAAAACAAATATAATTTTACTGTCGAGATGCCTACTGTTAGCTTTCTCCAAAGTATGCTTATTCAAACATAATATATCCAATATCCAATGTGATTCAAAAGTCAAATTAATTTTATACTCTTTAGGAGTTACTTTTTAAGACTCTATGTGACCTATTATAAAATTTATAACAATATGACTTAGAACCTGTAATTTTTTAATTAATTTCTCTATTTTTTCTTAATTTATGTTTTTTCATAATTTAATGTTGAATTTAAGTATAAAATATAGATTAAATATGATACAATAAGATGAGTGAGTTTTCTTCCAAGAATGTGAACTATATTTAAACCATACAGGAGCTCCCACATATTCCAGATTAGGTTCAAAGATGAGCTGCAGTAATTCGAGAACAATCCAGTGCACTTGGGTATTAGCAAAGCTTTAGCGATGCCTCCGCCTCCCCCATTCACACCCCAGCGTTCACATGTGTCACAACGCTTCGACAGTTCTCATCACACTGCAGAATGAGTGCAGAGTCCCTTGACATTTCAGTGTCTACATTTACATAAACAGTCAGTTTTTACAAAAGGCAAAGAAGACGGAAACAGAATTAGAGTTCCTTCCACTCTTGCTTGATTTTGTGTGTGAGGTGTGGGTGAGATTAGCTGTCTGGTTTTAGAATACCTTGGGGAACTAGAACAAGGCTGATGATCTCAATTTCTCTTAACAGTTTTTAGTGAAATCTGCATAATTAACAATGGATATTGACCTAGAACTTCATGTGTATGTGTAATTTCTAGTGAAGAGCCAAAGTTGTGCATTCACAAATCTATCTCCTAAATATAACTCTAGAAAGGCACCATGCAAACCAAATTATAAAAGTGAATAAAACGGGGGTCATGGAGGTATCGTGGCAGCCTAATCACTTGCTGAGCCACCACAAGAACCTCGGTTTGATCCCTAGTACCACATGCGGTGCCAGCCCCACACTGAGTTGGCCACTGACACGGGGCATGGTGGCGCACTCCTGCAATCCCAGCCACGAGGAGGCCACAGCAGAAGGATCACTAGGAGTCCGAGCTGCAGAGCAAGACCCTGCACCAAATAAATACATAAGGAATTTTTAAAAAGAAAATGTCTTTTTTTTAAAAAAGATGAATAAAACGAATTGCATTTTTCAGTTATATTTACATATCTCACAAATGATTAAAATCTAGTTCAATCAATACAATTGTATACTTCCAAACTGGTCATTGTATTTCTTTATATAAATATTACTTGCTCATAATCTCTTATTATCACATAAAGGTAATCCTTTAAAAATTTTACTTCACCTTTAATAAATAAAATATACCAACAAAAGAAATACTAATTGCCACTTTGTGGATGTATAACTAGAAGCTGGATAGTTTCCATTATTGTCCCATGAATTATCTGCCAAGACATCATGGAATTAATTAGAATTATTCTATGAATTTCATGAGTGCTCTCCCTCTTTAGAATTGAATAAATGTAATGACATTAGACACAGATCATCGTACCCTATATTAGTTCTTTTAAGACAGGACATAGTTCTGAGGTGGTAGCCTGGTGGTCCAGACACCTGCCTGGCAAGCTCAACGACCTGGGTTCAATCCCTGGCACCACATTCCACACTGGCCCATCCCCAGGAGCAATGAGCTGGCCACCGAGACCAGGAATGGTGGCACATGCCTATAATCCCAGCACTTGGGAAGCTGAAAGCAGGAGAATCACTATGAGCCTAAACTCACAGTGCAATTCTGTAGTAAGTATTTTAATTAAAAATGGGCAGTACAATAAACTCCTGCTGAGGCCATACATGCATCCGAAAGTTGTGTTCTCTCCTCCTGATTTTAGAAACTTAAAGACCACTGGGAACTTGGTTTTCTTTGCCCTATATTCTTTTTGTACTATGGCTGCCCCAAGAGAATAAGACATCAAAGCTAATACAAATGCCAAGACTAATTTTGATAAGCATGTATTTTAGCTCAGTCTCAATAGTGTGAATTCAGAGTTCTTCCACCGTTCACTAAAGGGCTATTATTCTTGTTAGTTTCTTTCTTGCTTGCTAATTTTGCAAAGTTGTGGTTGACCACATTTCATAGGTCTTGAACTTCATGTTAATAGGATGTTTATTTTTTATTAAACTGCAGTACATATTACACATACCATTTATTGGAGAGTGAAGTTAGAGCACAGAGTTTTTTTGTAAATTTCCCAGAGAAAATAGAACTAGTTATCAGTAGTCAGTTAGTTTATATCAAATTTTAAAATTTAACCTAGTATAGCTCTCTCCCCCATAAATCTAACCTGCGGTCCAAGCTTGATCTTCTACCTCACAAATATTTTGGATGTTTTTATACAACATAATCTTAAGAAGGAAAATAGATAGATAGACAGACAGACAGACAGACAGACAGACAGACAGACAGACAGACAGACAGATAGATAGATAGATAGATAGATAGAGGATAGATAATAGATAGATAGATGATAGATAGATAGAAAGATAAATTAACAATGTTTATGTCTATATATATATGCTTTAACAATGTTGTTTATATATTTATAATTATACATATATACATACATATATACATATATATATATGTATACATATATATATATATATATATGTAAAATGACATTCCAATATTTCTACTATTTGCCACAAACACATTTTACTAGAATCTGTGTTTCCTTATACATCCTTATGTGTAAACATTGGGGCACTGAATGACAGACTTCTTTAATATCAGTCTGTTCTTGTGCTCCTGCTTTATCTGAAATTCCTTCTCTCCCTCTCCATTTTCCTCTCCTATGCGAGTTTCAAATTATTTTAACCCTCTCTTAGGAGCTGTAAAAATCATGGCTTTTTTCTGTGATCAGAAAATGTAAGTTTGCATCAGTTATACATCCTCTTTCCACAAAAGAAACAAAATGTGACTCTGAAATACCTGTAACAAAAGAGACATAACATGAAGAAACAAACTGATAGAGTGTACCAAAAGATCTTAGTGGTGGAATCTTAGATCTAGATAATAACTCTGTGCAGCAATATGCAGAGTGGACTTCCAGTGCCCTGTTCTGAGTCTCCCTTCACACACCACAGAGAAGGTGGGGGAAGCGCCCCATCATTTCTGTGCACTGTATGCAGTAATGGTAACATCGTCATACAAGTGAGAGGCTATGGAAAACACTGTGCAGCTATCTGCAGAACAGAACACGTGAAAAGAAAGTCCCTGAAGGTGAAGATATCTCATTGGTACATTATTTTGTCAAAATAGTTTAGCACTCTGGAAGCACTGTTGGAGACTAGACTGCCAAGTAACCTAAGTTAGGGCCAAATTCTTAGTGCCAAATTTGCTTCCCACAGCATAGTGTACCAATAGCAGATAAGTACATCTGCAAAAAAAAAAAAACAGCATTATGATGAACTTCCTCATATTCCCCCTACGGAAAGAGTAGAAAACACCACTGAGGAGGACTTTTCCCCTTTTCTTACATGAGTTTCAAGTTATTTGAAACAACTCATTATGACACTGAAGTCATGTTGTGGTCTCAGATTCCATGCCTATCAGGAGTCTCAGCTGTTTATCAATCAGTCTTGGCCTGCAAGTCAGCCAAACCTGTATATGTTGGCCAATAATTATGATTATCTTAAGCTACCATGTTAGATGCCTTAAAAACTGCCCACAATGGGATGGCATACCCTTTCTGAAAATGAATATTCATGGAATATGAATATTCTGACACCAGCAAGCGTCCCATTTTCTAGCATGACCTTCATGTTCTGTCTGGTCTGAACTGTGCCTGATCATTTTTCTTATGTGTCATCAGGCTTCCAGGGAGTTCATCCTTATTGCTATCTTTAGTATGTCTGCAAGGAAACACCATGCTGTTGTCTTCTTTTAAAATATGATCTCCTTACCTGTGAGGACTTACACGTGGGAGCGTGTGTCCCAAAACACTGATCGGAAGCTCGTGAGCATTCAAGCATTTGCCATATTCTCAATATGTGACAAGCAATGTGACACTGAGAAGAATTTTACTCTGAAAATTTCTATTTCTAACCACATGCTAAATTTTACTTTTTGTTTCCTTTGCCAATTAAAAGTAGTCTTTTTTATGTCCTCATTTGTTATGAAAATTTTGTTACTCAAACTCTCCTGCACTTAGTGGTTTAATCCCTTTTAAACCTAAATGTAAATTCTTTCCTGAGTCCCATGATTGCACATGGAACCCCTAGATGAGATAGCAAGATCTTCTGTAGGACAGTAGGTGTCCTAATGTGCTGATCCACCATCGAAGGCCTTATGTGTAAGGGTCCTATCTCAAAAATCCTTAACTCCTAACAGAGGATAGCGTTGGAGTGCCAGATGGCTTCCTTTTTGTGCTGCTCCAGCCAGGATTAGAGGAATGTTAGGCATTCACTCATGCTTTTCTTAAGAAATCTTACAAGGGCAACATTAATCTATATGTACACGTTCTGTTTTCTCTAATACTCTGGTGGATTTCCGACGAGGGCATGTCCATACGTCCCGCACCACTCCTCCTTGTGCTGTTGTTCCTCTTCTCCTCCTATACGTTCTTAGTTTCTATGTAAAGAGATGATCCAGCTGACAACAGGGAGGTTCAAGTTTTGTGCCAAGTGAATGTCTCATCATTTTACCCAGTGGAAAACCTGAAAAATAACATACACAAGTATAGTATGTCCAATATTTATCTACTAATCATTCCTTTATTGCTGAGCTCATTTGCATGGCTCCAGGCCTTGAGCTGTGCACTTATCTATTTTGAAACAGCCAGCAGTAAGCAAACGAATGACTGGGTGAAAGCAGTTTAGAGATCCCATATGTTATTGGACAAAGGAAAGGCAGGAAAGTGCTAGATGACCCAGTGAGTGACAATGTATCTTCCATTTTACTTAGACTGTATTGGTCCCCTTTTCTGACACTAGGTAAATCACCAGACATGCACAACTTCAAGGAGAAAAGGGGTTGTTTGGTTTATGGGTTCGGAGGTGTCAGTCCATGGTCAGTTCTGCCAAGGAGGAACAATCGAGAAGGCTGTAGCAGGGCAAAGCTGCTCTGCTCACAGCAGCAGAGAATAGAGCAGAAGAGAATATGTATCACATGCAGTACAAAGAAAGAGATCAAAGGATCACATGGGCCTGCTGCCCTAGGCCTTGCATCTAGGACACACCCACAGTTGTCCTGTACTGATACGCTACCTAGCTCTCAAACCAGTTATGCTAAAGTCTAGTTCAATTGCCACAAAGAGCTAAATCAGATGACATTTTCAGAATTTTTTTGAGTTATATTGCCCCTTTTCCAATAACTTCTTGTAGTCACAAGCACAGTTCCCTGAATGCTGTTAACAGTTTGTTTCTAAGCTCATATCATTCCATAGTATGACAAGCAGAACAACTGCTTTTGCACCCAAGCAGGGATACATTTGACAATTAGGCATCAAATGTCCTGATTTGTAGAGCAGAAGGGTCTATCGTCCTGGATATATGCACTAACTCATAATGCCCATTAAAGAAAAATGTATTTATTTTTGTTTTTAACTACTTTGTACATGAATTCAATGACTCTCCTCTTATCTTGTCTTCCTTTGGAATACTTAACATAATCTGAAATTTTGTCCTTTACAAAAGTAAGGATGAGTAATCTTGGTCTTTCAAAGTAACAGAACACTAATTGAGAAGGAAAAGTTAAAGCAAAGATGACAAGAAGCATTAAAATATGTCAGAATTATTTTGATTGCTCTGCAAAACCAAATTTAAAAGTCATAATAATGTGTCCATAAATATGCTGCTGTAGGCACAATTCATCTTCTCATATCCTTTCCTCTCTGATACATTGAACTTGAAAAAACAAAGCCATAATGTTCTGGTAACAAGAGTTCTGCAAGCAGCATGAGTCTGTGCAAGGCCTGAAACATGAAGTTTTATTTTAACTTCGCTTTCTGTGGTGACCACAGCCTTTGTTTGTCAGACGACAAGCATGTTCACCACCCGACTCCCCCAGGCAGCTCAGATCCTGGTGCCAGACCTCTGTCCTAACTCTAGACCCCTAGGAAGTTAGACCTAATGTTCTTCCCAGGAGACAAAAAGTGAAGGATCAAGAAAGAAAAATAGAACAGGAAGGAAGGTGAAAGCAAAAAGTAAAAGAGGAAAAGTACAATTAAATTTAGAATGCTAATTGGTTTATTCACCAGGTTGTATTGGAAGTAAATGTAAAGCAAGTTATACTAGTTTTTATTCTCTTTAATTTTTCTGGGTTTTTTTTTCTTTTTCTTTTTTTTTTTTTTTACTATTAATAAGGTTAAGCATTGATTGATTTAGTACTTGGCTGCTTTTAAATAATTTAATAAGAATATGAAACATTCAATATAACCATAACATAGGAAGTGCTTTGTTTATTTTGTTAGTTGAAAGTATGGCCAACTTTCTCTTTGAAAAGCCAATAGGTAATTTTGAGAAGACAAAGTAGAGAATAATAATATTCCCTGAGTCCTCACTGACTTTGAAAGGCTAGAGCCAAAACGTTGGCTGTCCTTTTACCATAACATCCTATAACTCAGTTGTATCCTGAATTTTTTGATCAAGGAGATTATGGGACCACAAAGGAAAGTGAACTATGATGCAGAGTGTGCCTAAGGAGAGTCACAGGGAGAGAAAACATTCTCTCAGGCTTACACAGAGATCAAAATGGTCAAGCAATGGCCATGGATCATCCACATGGCTGACCCTGACAGAGGCTCTACACACTGTGGTACAGGGTTTCAGGGTAAATCCTGAAGGAATTTGACTGATCTTGTCAGATACAAAAGTTACGCTTCTTGTTCTATAGGTCTTGCATCATCTTGGTCTTAACCATCCAGCAGAAAAGTGTAGAACCAAGGTATAAAAAGTAAAGCCAGCCAGGCATGGTGGCGCATGCCTGTAATCCCAGAACTCGGGAGGCTGAGGCAGGAGGATTGTTGTGAGTTCAAGACCAGCCTGAGCTACAAACTGAGCTTAAGGCCAGCCTGAACTGCATAGTGAGACCCTGTCTCAAAAAGACAAAAAAAATAAAAAATAAAAAATAAAAAGTAAAGCCATATTAATATGCTGAGCTGTAAAAGGCTCAAGTCTGACATTGCCAGATCTACACATAGCCCACTACTCTTATGGACTACTGGACTATCCTGGATTATTTTTCTGAATTTGTGCCCCTATAATATTTAAATAGCAATGGAATACTCATCTCTGATAAAACTAAACAAAACAGGGGATACAAATTGAGGTCCATATTGTATCTGTGTATTCAAAATAGGATAGATATATAGCTATTTTCTCCTAATTCAATGAATAGAAAGATTTATACTAATAGTGTTTGTGAACAGGATATCATATCTGCATCTTGTACTATGAATAACCACTACAAAGACAACAATATGCAATGTATCAGTTATTGAAACTGTCCCATTAATTGGTTTTGAAACTGTCTCATTGATATTTGTTTCTCAATAAAATTAATAAAAAAGAATCAATAATATTGCAAAAGTAGTCTAAGATTAAGTCATGTATTTTATGTCTGATTCTGTTATACAAGTTTATACCTATGCTAGATTTTTTGTCAATATCAACAAATTTTGTAAAATTAAACAAATATACCATTCCCCAAAGAAAGAAGATAAGTTTTGATGCCATGAAATTTTATATACTGTAGAATTTTTCAGTCTTCATTTTCATTTTGTTAACAATCTTGACTAGAAATGACCAAAAAGGCTGTCTAAAGCAGTTAGATACATCATACACGACTTATTTTATCAGATAATCATTCTGTTTGAATGTTTTACTAGACAAGAACCCAGTTGTCTCCAAATCAGTCACTGCAGAAAACTAAGAACTTATTCTTTCATATTTCATTATAGCTTTCAACCATTATGAGGTACAATACATAGAAAAATATGCCTTGGAGTGCACTGGTATTGGTTAACTTCTAATTTCTTGAATAATTTATTTTACTTGAAGATGATTCTATATTTTATACTTGTTTTGAACTCCATAATTTTATTACATTCCTGCTTTTTAATTTGTTTGTGTATTTACCACAGAATATTTAGTATCTCCCTACACAGACTGGACTCAGAGTGATCCATTCTTTTATTTTATCTTTAATTTTTTCATTCTTTTATTTTATCTTTAATTTTTTTTTTTTGTATTTTAATGAAGGGTCTACAGGGTGTTCAGAGTCTCATCACTGGATCAGACTCATAGTGATGTGCCTGTTTACAGCCCCCCAAGAGCTGGAATTAGAGGTGTGTGTCACCATGCCCAGTCTCAATTGCTATCTCAGCACACCCGAGGATGCGGCTGGCAGGGCAGGCCTAGGAATCGAACCTCTAGCCCCCATGCCTGCTGAAGGTGCTTTAATCTACTAAGCTATTTGGCCAGTTCCTCCTGTTTTCATCCTCCCAAGCGCTGGGATTATAGGGACGCACGGCCGATTCTCAGCGCACCCTGAGGCTGGGCCAGCACGACACGCTAGGTCAGAACATTCCTGCTTTTTAAATTGAATATGTTACTTTGTAAAACAATTCATTGCTTTTAAAATGTATATATCTAAGTTTTGGATACTAGGTGAGCTCTATCTGGTTTCTTATTTAATAAATCTTTATTTATATGATAAACATCAATGTTGCCTTACACGGATAATTTAAAATTGTGAAAATTGTGGTGCTAATTTTATTTTACAAGTCTCTGGGTAATGTACAGTTTCCTGACATTTCATTAAATGTAATTAAAATGTTATATTCATATCTTTATTGAGGTGCGCTTAGATCATTTTTGTATAAGCACTGATGCCAATTTAAATAACTCAAATATGTTACAGTAACAGGATCATCTGTTCAGCTAATTAAATGCTTTTCTTAATAATGCAGGCTCTACAGCACAGGTTAAATCTGCAGCAGGAAGCTATAAAAGATAGATTTAAAATCTTATAAACATAATAAATCTTAGAAGTGCCTGATGCTAGAATAGTCAGCACCTTCATTCCAGAGAAAACTCATCTCTCTGAAGTTATATTCCTCACCCTAGTTTGGTAAATTTCCTTAATGCTGTTTTCACACTGGAAATCTTTTTCTTTCAGTAGTCTATCCAAATTCTTTGTTGTCTCTCTGAAAGATGTTTCGTTAAATTGCCAATTTTTATTTCTTGCTTATGTTACAAATTAGCCTGGTCCATACAGGTGGAAATCAAAGTACTCAGTAGCATTCCATTCCAGAAACGCTGCTGCATACTTTTTTTACCCAGCAGTCTACATCATTAGACAATTGGATTGTGCTACAGAAGGAAATTGATTTGTTGGAGATTAAACCTCCATCTCTTAAATTTAGCACCTGCTCCGCTTTAGTGAGAGGCACAGATTCAAAATCTGACAAGAGAATGCTCTTTGATTGTTTCCAAAGCACCCTACTTAACAAAGAATATTTGAATAATGGTAACAGCAGATGTTTTCAACCTTCCAGAATCAGTTTCTGCTTGTTGCCATAGTCACCACTCCCTGGCCTTTATAGTTCTCTTTTTCAGAAGTGACTTGGTCCCATTGCTGTGCACAGTGGCTATCTGCTACTATGAAAACTGGACTTAATGACTAATTTGTATTGATTTCTTATGATATAAACCAAATTCTCAAAACGTCAATGATGTTGCCTATTAGCTAAATTATTTAGACAATTAAGCAATTGGTTCATTTTCTGAATTACCATTTCATTTTTAGGTAACAACATGTACCAGACCTATCCTTGAATAACACTGGCAAATATTTTTTTTTCAGGAGGACCTGAAGATTTATTATTACCTACCAGTTTGATCAAAGGTTTAATCAGTCTACAATCACAAACATAAGTACATAAAGGACAATACTAATTGCAGTACAAATTTAAACCTGTGTAAAATTAGTCTTTCCCCAGCTAAGTCATTCTTCCCAAAATAATCATTATGTAAAAAGTAACACAATTATTTCAATTAAGTTATATCTACCATATGAGACTTCTTCTCTACTTACCATGGGACATTTTAAAGCAAACTCCTTCTCTTTTGAAAGGATGTGTTTGATGCTGTCCTGATGCAATGGGGATCAGTACCTAAAGCCGGTTTGTAAACATTACATTTTTGTATGTTTACTTATATTAGACAAGTTATTAACTCTCAACTTAGAGTCCTCATGTTCCCTTTAGGTACACAGTGTACTTATGGGATGCATGTTCTTCATGCAATAAGACTCCCAGAAGTTGTTAATCATGGGAGGTAGGGAAGGTAAGCAGCCAAGGGCCAGGCACCAGGAGAAACAGAGGGCAAATACTCACCAGTCCACTGCCACCAACAGAGCTGGGTGAAGAAGTGTGTTCTGTATTAGTATTACAAAAGCACTAACTTCAAAAGACGATTAATTTTTTTTATCTCTAGTTCACTAAAAAGCTCTTCCAAGAGTGTCAAAGAGTAAAACAATGTAACAGGCGATTTAATATGCATATTAAAATACATAAAGGGCAACACAACTATGAGTACATGCAGTTCCACACAGTTTTGTAAGATTTTTTTATAGGATAAGAATGAAAATGAAAGGATGTCACCTGGGAAGAAAAACATGGTATTTGATATAGTAATTATCCCTGGGAAAACCACCAATTTTTTAACAGTTTGCAATGTATTAATTTATCAAATCTGTCCTGTCAATTTGTCTTGAAACTGTCTCATTGTTATTTGTTCTCCAATAAAAAAGAAAGAAAGAAAGAAAGAAAGAAAGAAAGAA
>PVKA01050549.1:0-12659 GCA_004027165.1 Ctenomys sociabilis | reverse complement strand
AGTAAAAATCAAAAGTCTTCTTGCCAGTGTCCTTGCCCAAGCTGCCAAATATAGATTCTCCCCATCAGTCTTGAAGCTCAGGGGGACTCCACCGAAGCCCTCTAAGACAACACATCGACTGCAGGTGACACAAGGTGAGTGCCACGTGGAATCCACGCTGTTGGTGGCCTCCATCAGCTGGGGGCCACGCAGCAGTGCATAACCAAATCTTTCCTTGTGGTGTATGCTTTCTTCTGCCTTTCTGGTGCCAGCCGTGGTGCTCAGCGTAGCTGAGCTCAGCCCGCCCCTCTCTGCCAATGAGAAGCGGTCTCTGAAGGCCTTTCCAGTTCCTTTCCTGCAGAGCTAGCTAACATTTTCCTCTCTGCGGCTGATCACCCAAGATCCCTCCATGATATGTACTCCACATATGCACAGCACGCATCCTCAGTACAACCCGGAAGCCACTTTCTTGAACACTCTAATTTTTTAATATCTGTGCAAGTCCAGATAGTATTATATTTTCTCCTTTGCATTAGGTACTACATAGGGGCTGGGGAGATTGCTCAGTAGAATAAGTGCTTCCCTGCATTAGGTACTATTTATCTAATAGACATCTACGTGTTAGTCAGTTCAAGTTGTTTTTACAGTCGCAGGAAAAGAAAACATGAGTGTCAAACTAGCCACATCCAGAGTGGTGATCTCAAACTAAATGAGCATTTAAATTTTTAAAAATTTATCGCAGTATAGGAAATATCTCTATCAATCACCCTCTTACCATACCCGTTGCTTCAAACACGCTTATCACACGGTTACTGTCACTTTCTGAAGCAGTTCTCAAAGTCTTCCTTCATAAGTGTTTTTATTTATTTATCTATCTATCTATTTTTTACATATTTGGTTGTTACAGGGTCTCACTACACAGCTCAGACTCATGACAGTCCTGTTTTCAGCCTCCCCGGCTCTGGCATTACAGACATGCGCCTCCAGGCCCCGTCTCGGTGGCCGGCTCAGCGCACCCTGGAGGCAGGGCTGGTGCAGCATGCAGGACTGGGGATCAAACCCTGCTGTCTGCGCTTGCCTCAGCAGGTGCTTAGTCCACTGAGCTATTTTGCCAGCTCTCGTCATAGGTGTCTTTAATTAGGCTATCACAGCTGCATCCGTGCTCTGAGTTGATTAGCTCTTGTTCCCTGTTATGTTCCTTTTGACTCTGAGGAAGAGTCAGAGCTATTGCAGTAGCAGATGCTGGAGACAAGGTGGGTGAGGTCACTTCACTGTGCTCATGGGACTGCCCTTCCATTGGTGGCCCTTGGCAGGAGCATTCACCATATTTTTTAATCACAATATTTAAAGATATTCAATAAAGAGACATCCAGAACTTCTTCAGAAGGTGGCAAATGAGTGTGTTTATTTAGATGCCAGACAGTGGATATTTTTAAAGAGAATCATGGCAATATATATTGTACTATACTTTTTAAAATTTAAGTACACGCTGCTTCGTTTGCTCTTGTATGTGTATCCCTAGCAGAGAAATCCCTTCCTATGTCATTCCTATGTGCTGCTTTCCTCATGGGCAGCCAATGTGCTGCACAGAAATTTCTTGGTAAATATCTGTTGAACATACAAACTCAGACAAAAAATAAAATAGAAAGACAGGATAGCAAAGACAAGAAGAAAACAAAATATTCTCTTTTTCTTTTCCTGTCACCTTGAGATAATATCCAAGCATTGTTTTCCCTACTTGTCAAATTACATCTAAAATAGGACGAAGTAATTTTCAGCTCATAAATTGATGGATTAGAGAATAAACAAACACCCTCACTGGAAGAAAGAGAGCCTCTTTAACCATGATACTGGAAAAAACTGGCTTTCTGCATACTGAAGAGACCCTTAGGACTGGCCAAATAGCTCAGTGGATTAAAGCACCTGCAAGCAGGTGCAGTGGCCAGGGGTTCGATCCCCAGGCTTGCCATGCTGTCCCTACCCCAGGTGTACTGAGACAGCAATTGAGACTGAGTGTGGTGGTACATGCCTGAAATCCCAGCTCTTGGGAGGCTATAAACTGGTGGATCACTATGAGTAGGATCTAGTAGTGAGACCCTGAACATCCTGTAGACCCTTCCTTAAAATACAGGGGAAAAAGAGAGAGAGAGACCCTTGTCTCTCACCAGGCACTCCACTAAAATAAAAATAGATTGAAAATTTACATATGGAGGGGCTGGGGAGATGGCTCAGTAGAATCAGTGCTTGCCTGACAAGCGCAAAGGTCTGACTTCAATCACTGGTTCTGAAAAAAAAAAAAAAAAAAGATTTAAATATTGAAACAGAAACACTCAAAATTCTGGAAAGTAGAAAAGGTAGAACTCTTGAAAACATACATGTAGGCAAAGATTTTAAAAACAAAGCCTAGACCACAAGAGAAATATTACAAAATTCAACAACTGGGTTCTCATCTTATTAAAAAGTGTTTGCACAGCAAAAGAAAACCAAGAGCATGATTTTTCCCACAGTATGGGAAAAATATTTACCAGCTGTTCCTCAGAAAAAGGACTATTATCTAAAATAAATAAAAACCCTCCAAATTAAAAAAAAAACAAAACCTCAATCCAAAAATGGGCATCTGAAATGAACAGACACCTCTCAGAAGAGGTAAATGGAAAATGTATATATGAAAAAATGTCAACATCTCCAGTCATTTGAGAGATGCAAATTAGAATAACACAAGGGCAGGTGAGATACATCAGCGGACTAAAGCATCTGCTTAGGCGAGCAGAGAGACCACGGTCGGGTCCCGGGCACCACATGCCACACCAGCCCGCCCACAGGGCAGGCTGTGCCCACCAGAGTCTGAGCACAGTGGTGCACTCCTGTAACGCCACCGCTGCGGCGGCTGAAAAACAGCAGGATCGCCACGAGTCCGAGCTACGTAGTGGGACCCTGCAATGCCCAAATACATTAAATAATAATAACAACAACAACAACACTGAGATTCCAACTCACTCCAGAAATAACAGTTCTTATCACCAGATGAACCAATAACCAATGCGGGCAGAGCCATGGAGAAGAGGGATCCTTTTTTCACTGTTGGCAGAAATGTAGACTGGTGCAACCACTGTGGAAATTAGTGTGGAGATTCCTCAGCACTCTAAAAGCAGGAATTCCATTTCATCTGGCTATTTCTTTTTGGTATCTTTCTAAAAGGATTAAAAGCATCCTGTCACAGTGCTGTATGTACACCCTTGTGTATGCTAGCTAACTCTCTGAAATAGCACCAAGGCCCATCACCAAATGAACGGAAAAAGACAATGTGGTTTTTTAGACAATGGAGTACTACTCATCCACGAAGAAGGAACAACCCGAGACATCTGTAGGTAAATGGGTGGTCCACACTCTTAAGGGAAATTCAACACTCACTTGTAAATATGGCATCATTTCTCGGCTGTGAGAAACCGGAAGTGTATGTAAGGCCCAGGATGTATACCAGATATTTTGAAATTGGAAGAAACTGCAAAATTGGGAATGGAACAAGAGAGGGAGAGTGAGGTGGAAAGGTAGGGAAAAGAAGAATATGAGAAGAAGGAAAAATGGAAACAAAGCTGCCAGAAATAAGGAGGGGAAGAGAGGTAGAAGGGAAGGGAGGGGGATAAGAGGAAAACAAAACAGGAATTCAGTTAAGTGATATCCTGGTACAAAGTCCCTCTGATGAAACCAATCATCATGGATATTTAAAATGCACCAGTAAATTGAGTTAATAAAAAAAGAACAAAGACAGTTAAGTTAGGATGTTAGAGTTCAGAACTCTGCCGAGCAGGTTAAAAATAGTAATTCTGTGGAGGAAAACAAATGGAGTCTGTCTAATGCCTTCTGCCAGCACGCAGCTGCATCACTGTAGATTCTCCTAATTAGCGAAGCGGTGATTTCCACTGTGCTGCGTTGGCGCCCCCAGGCCGGGCTTCGGAGGTCCTGCGAAGGTCTGCACTGCGGTGAGCTCCAGCAAAGGAGCAAAGGAAAGGCCTCTCAGGCCCCGCAGCCCAATGCCCACGGCGTTTCCCGAGGCCACTCATCCTTCCCAGGGTTAAAGCTGATGGTGCAAAGTGCTCAGCGGGGGTTTTTAATTCAATCTCTTTCTCTAGGGACTTCCACGCTAGCTGCTTCCCTTGCCCCCTCTCTGTCCCTTGGTCTCCCCTGTTTTCCCTAAAGTCCTTCCACACAGGCTCATGGTGAGGAAAGCTGACAATTATGGGGGCCTCAGAATGGGGTCAAAGCCTGCTGTAAAACTTTAAATTAAACCCTTAAGAATTTCAGACGTATAATTAGAACACATGCTCTGAAGTAACGTAGCCTAGCCTAGCCTAACCTAGGCTAACCTTGCTACACAGCTACCATCATTCTGGGCCCTCTGATTCATCTTCTCTTCACTGACCATCTTGCCTCACAAGTAAACAATGTTTTCCTTGAGCCTTCTGAGAAATGTGACAAATTCTCCAGGGCTTGATCAATTAAGATGCACTTCAAGTTTTCCAGTACCAGAGTCAGTTGCTAGCTACAGACTTGTCTCTGCTTGTGAAAATTTCCTCAAACTAACTCCCCAGAATTCTACTTAGAGAATAAAAAGCCAGGACTAGTCTGAAGATTTCCTCCAGGAGCCAAATCCCTTTCCTTTCACGCGTCACATGGGCACCTACTGCGCACCTGCTGAATGTCCCATCCTCTCCCAGCTGCTGGAGTGGGGCTGTAAGAGCCAGCCAAGCTTTCACACACGGATTTCTGCTAAGGAGGGTGATCAAGCAGCAAGCAGAAAGCACACAAGGCTCCGTAGTAATAAATATTATGCACACATTTAAAATGGTCTTCGCTTTATCTTGGCCTTAACCCTCCAGCAGAAAAGTATTAAAATGAGGTATATAAAGTAAAGCCATGTTAATATGCTGAGCTGTGAAAGACTCAAGTCAACAACTTCTGCGGATAACCCACTACTATTGTGGACTACTGGACTGTGTTGGATTGTTTTGCTGAATTCATGCAGTATTTAGATGCCAATAGCTGGGGAGATGGCTCAGTGGAATAAGCATTTCCTGGGCAAGCGTAAAGCCCTGAGTTCAATCCCCAGTTCCACACACACACACACACACACACACAAAAAAAAAAAAAAAAAAAAAAAAAAAAAAAAAAACATGGGTAGATGCCAATGGAATACCCATCTCTGACAGGACTAAACAAAAAAAGGGGGGATACAAAGGAAGGACCATTCTGTATTTGTATATACAAATAGTTGGGCCAGATATACAGCTACTTTCGCTGAAATCAATGAGAAGAACGATTTGTACTAATAGTGTTTGGACAGGATATCCTGTCTGTATCATGTACTATGGATGACCACTAAGAAGATAACAATGTACAAGGTATTAATTATTGAAACTGTCCTATTAATAAGTTTTGAAACTGTTTTATTGCTATTTGTTTCTCAATAAAATAAAATTTTAAAAAATACAATCAAAAATAAAATGCGATGGCAGGGAAGCTGGCTCCTTCCCTCTTCCACAACCCATGTGATTAGCACGCGGACCCCGACATCTTCTCATCAGCATTCCTATTTTCCCAATCCAGATGGCCCCTAGCTTTAAGCAGAACTTGCACTGCTGCTCTGATTGGTCACCGTCTCATTCCCTGGAGTCTGCTCTTCCTGCCCAAGTCAGAGTGAGCGCATCACAGCCTGAGCCACGTCGCTGAACTTGCTTCTCCCCGAGTAAAATTGGCCCTTGCAGGGCTCGGAAAGGCATGCGCAGCGTGGCATGGGCTGCGTCCTCTCTGGCCTGGCGCAGCTCCTCCTCTCTCATGCGCTCTGTTGGCTTCCGAGCACAGCCCCGCCTCAGGGCTTTTGCACTGACATTTTGATCCATTGGCAACGTTCTGTCACCGTCTATTTCCCATTTCTTTAACTTTGCCCAGATATTGCATTTTCACAGAAAGTCACTGGCCCTCCCCATCAAAATTGTGTTGCATCCTGTGATTTTCATCTTTATCCTGCTTTATTCTTTATTATGTCAATAAGCATCACTTGACATATCTATTTATACATTCGGTTTAACTGCATTTTTACCCACACATGTAAATATCACTGAAAAGGGGTTTTACCTGTTTTGTTTGTTTCAATTTTTTTGGTACCAGGGGTTGAAGTTGGGGCCTTGTGCTTGCCAGGCAGGTGTTTACACTGCTGAGCTATCTCCCCAGCCCTTATCTGTTTTATTCTCTACTGTATCCCAGTGCCTAAATTGATACCTGGTATATAATAAAGTATCCATATTTGTTGTATGAATAAAAAATTACCATATGCAGTGGTAATCAAAGGCCTTTTTCTTAAGCACATGCGATTTTTCTAGAATGTGCTATAGGACTAAATCATGTGCTCTTTTTTCTCATTTCAAAAGAAATACAGATTAAGAAATAGTAGAGTGTATCACAAACCTCTGATTCTGATACATGTTATCAGAATAATCTTCAGTAATGTTTTTCAAACTGCAGTTCATTAAATATCAGGAAGTTGTGAATGTAGTTTAGCAGGTTGTCAATGGTCTTTCCTTATGAAGGAAAACAAAACCAGGTGTGGTGGCACATGTCTGCAATCCCAGGACTTGGGAAACTGAGGCAGGAGGATTATTGTGAGTTCAAGATCAACCTGGGGTACAAAGTGAGCTCAAGGACAGCCTGAACTGCATAGCAAGACTCTGTCTCTAAAAGACAAGGGTGGGGGGGAGAGAGAGAGAGAGAGAGAGAGAGAGAGAGAGAGAGAGAGAGAAGAAAAAATCTGAAACAGAATGAAATTAGATTGTAAGAAAAAAATTTAAAATTTACCATCCATAATACAGGTCAGTGTTTGTGAAAGATTATTTTGACTACATGTTGTGAGCTTTCTGAATGCCTAGTGAAATACAGTACAAGCGACTTATAGGTCGCTTTTTAAAGTTTTGAAAATTAATTAACTGAAGTATTGATTCTTGAGTAAATTCCAGAACTCCCAAGAAGTAATGGAAATAATAGTCAACAACAAGGAAACAGAAGAATCATAAAAGAAAGGAAAAACTCAATGAAACAGTTACTGGTCCTTTCCAAGGTACTTTGACAATGAAGACTTCCAATGTCGCATTGGTTGGAGCTGTAAGGAAATTATTAGTGAAAGCTGGAAAACGTTGATATATTTTGTGTAGTACAGATGAAGTGGCCTAGCAATTAACTGCAACAACATATAGGATAGAAAATGAGTGTAATACCATTATAGCTTTGGGAAAAGAAGTTTTAAGAATGTTGAAAGCTGAGTTGTTTGCTACTAGGTACATTACGAAGGCACTATCAGAAAGAGCTGGCAAGTAACTGACTTCCAGAATTGGGAGTAATTTAAGGTGAAAAATTACAAAGTTGGAACGAATAGTTTCTAACTAAATTGAATCCATGGTATTGGGTCACAGCCTCAAAGTAAAGGCTGTGTCAGGAGCAAACTTACATTATTCGGTGAAAACCTCTTAAAGGATTAAGCAGTCTTGGCGATCATTTTATAGCTCCATGCATGTGAACCAAAGCTTTAGGAATGGCCTTGAGGAACCTGGTACATGGGAATTACCCTGTAATTCAGAATTACACCTATAAGTACCAGCACAAGAAGACACACTAGGGCTGGGGAGATAGCTCAGTAGAATAAGCGCTTGCCAGGCAAGTGCAGAGTCCTGAGTTCCATCCCTGGTATCATCAAAAAGAGTTTTAGAAGAAGCCGTGCCTAACAAAGAACTGTAACTTATTTCTTGTCACATGTAAGGGAATGAAATCAAACACACAGAAAATTCATATTGTTTTTGAGCCAGTGACAGAATTGCCACTGGCCTCAACTAAAAGAAGCTGAGACTGTACAAGATGTAAAATGGCCTCTGAGTCTTCAGTTTTCTAGAAGAAGCTGAATAATAGCAATCAGTGAAGGGCCTTCTAGAGTGGGGAACAGAGAATCTTGGCAAATAAAATGTTCAGATTCAGCTCTTTTTTCTGTATTTTAGGGAACGGTTTGCAGGGTGTTCAGAGCGTTATTACTAGATTGGACTCACAGTGATCCACCTGTTTACAGCCTCCCAGAGCTGGGATTACAGCCTCACACTACCACACCCAGTCTCATTTGCTGTGTCAGTGCGCCCTGGGGGTGGGGAGGGGGGTAGGGCCGGCATGGCAGGCCTGGGGATTGAACCCCAGGCCCCTGTGCCTGCTTGCAGTGCTTTAATCCTCTGAGCTGTTTTGCCGGCCCTCAGGTTCAGCTCTCAGGAAGCAACCTACTCCAGAGTAGAGGAACCCAGAAATATTATTTGTGCTACAGTATTTCTGAGTTGTTATTGAGCAGTAATGTGTGCGGCCCTTTTCCTTTTTAGCAAAAATATTTATGTTACTGTATCCTTATTACGTTGATCATGTAACAGCCAAAGTGCCTTTATCATTTTAGGTAGCTGAACCACTCTTAGGCTTGATGTGTGTCACATAACCCTGTACCTTAGGTCCTGACCTGATTAGGATATGAGAAAGGCTGGAAAGAATACGGGGAAAATGTGGATAATCATGACGAGAAGGGAAGACAGCGGTACACTGAGATATCAATCCACATATTTACTTTTAGAAAATAGTATCGAGCATCGACACCCTGGCCGTGTCCTCTGATGGGCGAAGCCCCCCACTTTTGACTGTGAACTCGGCTGTGCAACGTGTTCACCAGCAGGGAACTGGGCGCCGAGGCGACAGGCCTAGAATGAGCACGCACAGCTGGGACTTCTCTCATGAATTCCACATCTTCACAACATGAGCGCTGCCTTGGGGCCCCCTCACAGCCGTGTGGGCCCCAGAATGAGTTACACAGGCCGACCCCCGCCGACCCATACACCTGCCGCTGGAAGAGGAGACAGCGCGGCCAATCCTGGAAGGCATTGGTGAGAAATAAATGTTTGTTTCCGGTCTACTGTCACCTTTAGCTGTATCAGTAACAGATTTATGTGGGTCACTCTTGGTAGACTTTTCCCAGATTTTCTCAAAAGGGATTTAATAAGGATGTGAACTCATTGTGTAGAGATTCATCACCTTGGAAGAAAAAAAAAAAAAAACAAAAACTGAATTTGTTTTTACTATGTGTGTATTTATTTTCACTTTTGAAATTACAAAATAAAATAAATTATCATAGAAACTACTGGAGTCTCTGTATCTCTTACATCTCATTTGTTGTACACAATTATAACCTAAACAAAATAGAAGTCACTGAAACACTGCCAGAAACAAATTGTACTGAGAGGAATCCCCAGTTTTTGAATGCAAAACGTGATTAAAAACAAACGATGGAGTAGAAGAAAACCTGCGTAAGATGCTGTGGATCGGTGCCTGAGCACCTGCTTCCTGTCCAACCTGGGTCTTCGCGTCTTCTGAAGATTCAAACTCCGTGGAGGGAGGACCACATTGGCTCAGCCTGGGTGACCGGCTACTGCATGAGCAGGAGTGAGCCAGACCTCTGGTGACAGTTTCCTCCAACTATGAGAGACAGAGGCAGAGAGGTAGAGACAGAGACGGGGACACAGGGAGAC
This sequence comes from Ctenomys sociabilis, assembly GCA_004027165.1. Taxonomy (NCBI): domain Eukaryota; kingdom Metazoa; phylum Chordata; class Mammalia; order Rodentia; family Ctenomyidae; genus Ctenomys; species Ctenomys sociabilis. The sequence continues at coordinate 3,090 of PVKA01050549.1, read as the reverse complement.
AGACAGACAGACGGAGGGTGAGTAGAAGGAGGAGGAGAAAAAAGATGCAGGAGGAAAAAAAGCAGAGGGAAGAGAAGAAAAGAGAAGAGGAAAATGAAGGGGAGGAGAGAAGAGGTGAGGAGGGGAGGCAAAGGAAGGCAGGAGGCAGGTGGGGAGAAGAAAAGGAAGAGAATGGAGAGGGGAGAGGAAGGGAGGAGGAGGGGGAGGGGAGAAGAAGAGAAAAAAGTAAGGAGAGGAGAAGGGAGGAGAGGGGAGGAGAGGAGAGGGGCAGGGAGGAGAGGGGAGGAGAGGGGAGGGGAGGGAAAGGAAGGCAGGAGACAGGTGGGGAGAAGAAAAGGAAGAGGATGGAGAGGGGAGGGGAGGGGGAAGAGAGGGAGGGAAGGAGAAGATAAAAAGGAGAGGAGAGGAGAAGGGAGAAGGAAAAAGGAAAGGAGAGGAACAAAATAACCGAGTTGCCATCAGGAAGCAAAATGTATGTAAAGAAGGCAGGAGCCGCACATACACGCTGCCCCCAGAACATGGCCGAGCGGCCCTCTTGCAGAATCTGAGCTCTCGCATGCACTTCCTCGCATAAGCTTGCACCGGTTTTTCTGAAACTCCACTGAAATTATACCGCATGGGTTACAGAAGATGCACATCTGTACATATCAGGAACCCAGAGTGGAGACGACAGCCAGACATGTTTATTTTGCAAAACAGACAGGCGTATAAGGAGCCAACATAGCACTGGTCAAAAAGCCTGCACAATGTGATCTCAAAAGTCGCGTTCAGTACCAGACTCAGGCGTGCAAACCTGAGCAAACAATTAAGCGTTAACTCTCTTTCAGTTAAACTAATAATTAGTAGTACAATCATCTTAACTGTCTTGTGTACGTACATAATTTTCCCTTTCTTCCTTCTTTCTTTTCTCTTTTTCCCCATCCCAGTAGATCTTTACTTTTGAACAGTTTCTTTCCTTTCACAATATCTGCTATATCTTTCAGATTTTATCTAGTCTTTCAGGTTATTACAGTAGGGAGATGATACAATGTTTACCCATGTGGGTCTGATTTATTTCACTTGTGAGTATGGTCTCTAGTTGCATCCATTTACCTATAAAGGCCTGGTGTTTATCTTTCTTCATAGCTGCGTAATACTCCATTGTATAAAAATACCTTTTTCTACATCTTTCCACATTTTTTTTTATCAATTCCTCAGTTAATGAACATTTAGATTGTTTCCAAGAAGATAACAATATGCATTATAATAGCATTGTTAACTTCCTATGGTCTTGTTTTAAAATTCTGTATCATTTTTATTAATTTTTTCTTATGTTTTATTTTCTTTAAAATAAAAATGAAAAACAAGGGCTGGCAAGATAGTTCAGAGGGCCAAGCACCTGCTTAGACAAGTGCAGGGACCAGGGTTCGATCCCTGGCACCACGTGCCATTTGGGCTCTGCCCCTGGGCGCGCTGAGCCAACCACTGAGTCCGGGTGTGGTGGCGTATGCCTGTCATCCCAGCGCTGGAGAGGCTGAAAACAGGAGGATCGCTGCAAGTCCAAGCTGCATAGTGAGACCCGGTACCAGACACAACAAGAAAGGGAAAAAAAAGTCAGGCGTGCGCAGAAGCTTGCAGATTCCTTCAGACAACGAGCTGCCACAGAACACTTCCTGCAAAGAAAGCGCTGCCAGCCTGTGTGCTCTAGAACGCCATACGCAGCCGGGGATGGAGCCTACGGTAGCACGCAGGGGCAGCGAGAACTCTCCGCTCACAGAATCTGTGTTGGCTCTCAGGGTATTCCAGCCAAGCCTACGCCCGAGAGCTCCCAAGACCGTGGATGTGTTTCTAAATGGCCATCAGCTTTGGCATGTCAGTGAGCAGAGCTCAGATCCTGGCCCCTGAGGCTCCCGAAGAAGGCTCTGTGACAGCGAGGAGCGCCCTGTCTGTCCTTGCTGTGCTTCCAAATGGTTTTTTACTCACACACAGAGCCAAGAACCACTGGTTACTCTGAGAGCCTCTATGTTTGAAAAATTACACAATTAAAAGAAATCTCCAGGCCGGGCGTGGTGGCGCAGGCCTGTAATCCCAGCACTCGGGAGGCTGAGGCAGGAGGATTGTTGTGAGTTCGAGACCAGCCTGAGCTACAAAGTGAGCTTCAGGCCAACCTTAAATGCATAGTGAAACCCTGTCTCAAAAAGACAAAAATAAATAAATAAATAAATAAATAAATAAATAAATAAATAAAAATAAAAGAAATCTCCAGATAAAAAGTAGTGAAAAACAAAAGTAGGTTGTTTGAAAAGTTGTAAAAGAAGATATTGCAGTACATATAAAATGCCTTTCCTTGGGGGAATCAGAAAAGATGAGTCAAACAGAACATTGTGTTACACAAGTAAGAGGAACTTTAGAGAACAAAATATTTTAAAATATAATAAAACTGATGGTAGAAATGAAGTTCAGCAGAAGCTTTGGAAGGTGAAAAAAATCTCCTGTGAATGAAGCAAAAGGATTAAAGAGTAAAAGGAAATCTAGACAAAAAACACATATTTCAAAAAGAAAAAAACATAGAAGTTCTGATGGCCCAGTACCTGCATATGCATTTCTAAAAGAAAGCAACAGAAATAGCAGGGTGGGGGGGAGTAATGTTGACTAAAATTAACACAATAAAGTAACACTGGCTATGACAATGGCTGGTGAATGTCCAGGTTGACTGAATCCAACAAAGCTTTTATGATACTACAAAAAGTGACCCAAATAAGTTACATTCACTGTGGTATTTCAGGTTATGATTGAAAAAGAAAATACATCAAATGTTTCCAGGAGAGGGAAAATAGAGTACATGAAAAGGGCTGAGCATCAGGATGGCGCTGTGATTCTCTAAATCGGCACGAGCATCCAGAAACGGTGGAGCAATCGCCCACAGTCCTGGGGGTCACGATTCCCAGCACAATGCCACGTGCCTGCCCAAAGTAGGAGTCAATTGTCTGGAGAGACAAAGGGAGCTTCAGGCATAAAAGTCTCAACAATTGTGTTTTTCAATGTGCCTTTTTCAAAGGAAGCTGCTGATGGGATGTTTTTCTCCACCAAGGGAATAAAGGAGAGAGAGAG
>PVKA01050548.1:0-12665 GCA_004027165.1 Ctenomys sociabilis | reverse complement strand
TTTTTTTTTTTTTTTTTTTTTTTTTTTTTTTTTTTTTTTTTTTTTTTTTTTTTTTTTTTTTTTTTTTTTTTTTTTTTTTTTGTCTTTTTTGAGACAGGGTCTCACTATGCAGTTCAGGCTGGCCTTAAGCTCACTTTGTAGCTCAGGCTGGTCTCGAACTCACAACAATCCTCCTGCCTCAGCCTCCCAAGTGCTGGGACTACAGGCCTGAGCCATCACGCCCGTCTTGGGTTTTCTTTTCACTCTGTTGGTGATTTCTTTTGATGTGCAAAACTTTTTAATAAAATGAGATCCCAGTTATTGGTTCTTTTGAGTATTTCCCTTGAAGTTTGATTTTTGTTCATGAACTGTCTGCCTAACCCCTATGTCTTCCAGATTTCTGCATACTTTTTCTTCCTGTAGATTTAGGGTTTTTGTTTTAGTATTTAGATTTCTAATCCATTTTGACTTTCGTTTTGTGCATGATGGCAGGCATGAGTCTAGCTTTAGTCTTTGGCATACAGAAAGACAGTCATTCCAGCACCATTTATTAAAAAGGCTATGTTTCTTCCAGTAAACAGGTTTGTCCCCTTTATCAAAGATAAGATAGCTGAGTGTGTTTGTAGTTGTGTCTGTATCTTCTAATCTGTTTCACTGATCCTCAGGTGTTTTTTTGTTTTTTGTTTTTTTTGCCAGTACCATTGTTTGTTTACTTTATTTTTTATCTTTTTGAGACAGGATTTCCTATGCAGTTCAGGTTGGCTCTGAACTCCCTTTGTAGCCCAGGCTGGCCATAAACATGCAGTGATCCTCCTGCCTCAGTCTCCTGAGTGCTGGGAGCCTGTTTGCCACCATACCTGACTAGTATGTAGATACATAGATGGCAGTGCCATGTTTCTCTTAGTGGCTTGTCAAGAAACCTTAATTCTTTTATACAGACAGTTATTCCCCATCTGTAATAAACTATTTATAAAATATGCAGGAAGGGTTGTGGTGGCACACATATGTAATCCCAGCACTTGGGAGGATGAAGCAGAAGGATTGCTGTGCGTTTGAGGCCAGCCTGCACTATGTAGTGAGAGCCTGTGTCTGCAAACCACCAAACACACTCCTGTGTCCAGTAGCCAGCCAACAATGAAGAATCTGTTACCTATTCCACTGAAGCACTCATGACTTAAGGATTCTAATGGGAATTTTTAAAAACTGTTTTTAAAAACAGCACGTTTGTTGAATCAGCCCGACATGATCCTTCACTTCTGCATTAATGGTCTTATCCAGTCCTGAGTTCTACTTAGCACCATTAGTTAAAGGTTGAACCAGGGTAATTTGTTAATCCACTGTCTAGGATTTGTCTTAGGTTCTCTAGGTAGTTATAGGAAGAAGAAAGAAAACTTGTTTTCAGCTTTATATCCACAATGAACTATACTTTATAACTAGGCAGAAGTGCTCTCTGTGGGGCCATTAAATTATATCCAGAGATTACAGCTGAATAGGTTAATTACATTTGGGGTTCGCAGCACAAGAGTATGGTTTTTCTCTAGAATGAGGATTATATTCAAGAGTATTTAATATGATTAGCAATGCACCATAATAAATTTAGGCTTACAAAAAATCTATAACATTTCCAGTGTCTCTAAATCTTTTGATAATTTAGAAATACTTGGGAGAGATACAATGATCATCTAAAAAAGTTATACTCTTAATTGGCAAGGGCTACCTCCAATTTGCAAATTCCTTGTATGGCTTCATTATGTACTATGATTGATTGAAACAAAAGAGGGAGAAAATTGTGGCAAAACCATGGAAGTGCTATTAATTAGTATTTCAGTTAAAAATCTGTATGCTGAGGGCCAGGCAGATAGCTCAGTGGTATAAATAGCAAGCACAAGATCCTGAGTTCAATCCCCAGTACCACAAAAAAAAAAAAAAAAAAATTGAATCTAAAAATCTGTGTGCTACAAATTTGGTTCTTGTTTCATATTGTTTACTCTTTTTCATGTCATATTTGCTTATATAGATGCTATAATGAATTTACATAATAGCAAAAATTTATTATCTTTTTCTTTTCTCTGTATAGGTATGGGTTAGAATGTCTGTTCAGGTTTTATAGTTATGGACTGGAAAAGAAATTCAGACAAGAAATTTTTAAGGATTTCCAAGATGAAACCAAAAAAGACTATGAATCTGGTAAAAACAAAACCAATTCCTTACTCTGTCTGGAATTCGTAAACTTAAATTTGTTGATAAATCGAGGAGCAGTTCATAGCATTTGTCTTTAGGGTACACCCTTTGAGACATTTATGCTGTTATTATGCTTCTTAATGAAGGTTGGGATACCATGTAATAAAAGGCCTTTCTTGAGAAGTGTGGGAAAGTACCACCCTAGGTATTCCATCGTGGAAGTCTATTTTGCCATTATCCTCTTAACAAGCATGGCTACTCACAGCTGTTGCTCACATGACAGCCTGTGTGACAGCACTAGATGCTCATGAAGGGCCAGATCCTAGTGCTAGTGCTCAGAGGCCGCATGACCTTGGCGAGTGTACATGATTTTAAAACTGAAAAGTTAAATTTTCATATTTAAAAATGTACAGCAAAAGTTGAAAAATTAAAATTAAGAAAGTCATTGAGAAGAAGCTAGGTGTAATGTATACCTATAATCCTAGCACTTGGGAGACTGAGGCAGGAGGATGACAACAAGGTGGTGTTAGGTACTATTTATGTTCATTCATTGCACATGTTAGTCTCAAAATCTACAGAAAGCATATTTAAAAAGTTAGAGCAGGGTATAGTAGGGCATGCTGATAATCCCAGCATTTAGACGTGTACCCTAAAGACAAATGCTATGAACTGCTGAGGCAAGAGGAAAGCCTGAACTGCATAGTGAGATACTGCCTCTAAATAAATAAATAAAGCATATATTAAAAGATAAGTAGGTTATTGCTGGTTGGATCATATTTGATATGAATTTCTCTTTAAATTCCATATAATTTATAGTATATATTCTTCTTTGTTATTAGGTCAGCTGTATGGACTAGAAAAATTTTGGGCCTATCTGAAATATTCTAAATCTAAGACATATTCTGTTGACCCAAAGCTTCAGGAATACCTCTGTAGTTTTAAGAAGTTAGAAGACTTCCGCATTGATGTAAGTTTTAAGTTCTTTTCTTAGTTTAAAAAAAAGTGAGAAAAAATAGAAACAAAGTTCTTATAAATGGGAAGTGATGAAAAGGAGGGTGGAAAGAGGGGAGGGGGATGGGGGAAAAATCAACTTATCCCATGTACAGTTACAAGTTCTCCATGTGATCATTATGTGTCACTAAGGTGTACCAGTAACATCTTTTTTTAAAAAGCAAGTACAAAAAAAAAAATTAAAAAAAAAAAAAAAGCCAGGCATGGTGGCTCCCGCCTGTAATCCCAGTACTCGGGAGGCTGAGGCAGCAGAATTGTTGTGAGTTTGAGACCAGCCTAAGCTACAAAGTGAGCTTAAGGCCAGCCTGAACTGCATAGTGAGATCCTGTCTCACAAAGACAGCACCAACAAAAAAAGCAAGTGCAACGAACTGAAATTCTATTTCAATTATAACTCATTGTGTAGTTTCCTGCCTGAGACATTATTAAAAGAAAATGCTTTTCTTAAAGTTTTTTTATTTGTTTTGTTGCCCATATATTTCTGTCACTTCTTAGTAACTTTCTAGGCTTTTGTTTTTTGGCAGAACTGGGGATTGAACCCAGGCCCTTGTACTTGCCAGGGAAGCACTTATTCCACTGAGCCATCTCCCTGGCCCCTTGTTTTTGTTTTTGAGACAGAATCTCTCTAGGTAGTTCATACTGATCTTGATTTCACTGTATAACCGAGGCTGGCCTGAAACTTTGTGGTCATCCTTCTGCCTCAGTCTCCCAAGTGTTGGGATTATAGGTGTGCATTACATCTAGTTTCTTCTCAATGACTTTCTAAATTTTTACAAACTTTGCTTTAAATTTTTAAATATGAAAATTTAACTTTTCAGTTTTATAATCAAATTTTGAAATAGGCCCAAAAGTAGCTGAGTAAATTGTCATATATATATGAAAAAACATGTACATATATAATATAATATATAAATATAATATATGTGAATATATATATATATTTCACTTAGATTTTTACATATGTGGACCTCTTACGTAGCCAAAGTATAGTTGTCAATTCATTTTATTTTTTAAAATTTATTTATTTTTGTCTTTTTGAGACAGGTCTCTGCAGTTCAGGCTGATCTTAAACTCACTATGTAGCCCAGGCTGGCTTTGAACATGTGGCAATTCTCCTTCCTCAGCCGGATGAGTGCTGGGGTCGTAGGCACACACCACCATGCCCAGCTCCTTTTAACTTTTTAATATACTCTAATGGACACCATTTTTGTAGCATACCTATGTGAATTTTGAATTCCTTCACAATAAAGTTAAGGCAAAAATGTCACGTACATGTGTACAGGCAAGGCAAGTAAAGTTCAATGAGTTTGATTTAAAGAGATAAAGGAAAAAATTAAAAAGAAAAATGGAATGAATGTAAGAAAATTAAAGGCAATGAGGAAAAAGAAATAAAGCATGAAGAAAAACTAAAAAGTTTTGTTTCTTAAAAAGAAGGGGGAGCCGGGCGTGGTGGCGCAGGCCTGTAATCCCAGCACTAGGGAGGCTGAGGCAGGAGGATTGTTGTGAGTTCGAGACCAGCCTGAGCTACAAAGTGAGCTTAAGGCCAGCCTGAACTGCACAGTGAGACCCTGTCTCAAAAAAGACAAAAAAAAAAAAAAAAAAAGAAAGAAGGCCAGGCATGTAGCTCAGTGGCATAAGCACCTGCCTGGTGAGTGCAAGGTCCTAAGTTTGATTCCCAGTAACAAAAAAAAAAAAAAAAAAAGAAAGAAAGAAAGAAAGAAAGAAAGAAAGAAAGGAAAAGTAAAAGGAAGGCTGCTACTGCTTAGTACTGGAATTTGCCTGATTGCAGCCTTGTGTAAGTGGCACCATTGTCCCTGAAGAGCCAGGAGGTCCCTGCTCTATGCAGTACGAGCTTTTGCCCTGTCTGAATGTGGGCTAAGAATTCAGATCTTGTCTCAAATGCCAGAGACAGTTGTAGAAGGTTACTGCAAAAATGCTGGCCTAGTGTTGGGCTCTGTGCTCCTGCATCTGTGCTCAAAGAGCCTCAGAGCTGGCTCACTTTAAATGTAAATGCCTCCGCACGCCCACTCCTTCCTGCTTGCTGCCTGGATAGGTTTGGGAGTTTTATGGATACCAAGGTTTAAATTTAGTATCATCACTAACACTAATCTCCTTATCATAGGAATCCTAGATGAAACCTCCAACTTGCTAAAGGTTATTTGGCACTGCTGCTTTCATTCATCTGTGATTTAAACATTACCACTTAAGCCTAGAGTAGAAGTGGAGAAAAAAAACTAGAGTTACAATAGCTTTATAGAAGTTGAGTAAGGAAAGGGAGCACCACTAGCCCAGGCTGGCCTTGAACGTGCAACAATTCACCTGCCCCAGCCTTCTGAGTGCTGGAATCACAAGTGTGCACCACCATGCCCAGCCAACAGGAGAGAAGCTTTATAAACATATGTTAAGTGCAAGAATTAGCAAGAAAATACAACAAGGCTGATTTAGTTTTTTTTTTTTTTTTTTTTTTTTTTTTTTTAGCCGAACCAGGGTTTGAACTCAGGCCCTTGCACTTTACAGGAAAGCGCTTATTCCACTGAGCCATCTCCCCAGCCCCCTAGGCTGATTTAGTTGAGGAAGAAATTTAATACATAAGTTACTGTTAAGTTTTCACCAGTAGAATCCACTGAGGCACCAAGATTATTTCCCACCTCATTAGAAAAGTCTAGCCTTAGATCTTAAGGGGGGGGGATAAGTAATAAAATTGTCAACTGTTTTGTCTTTCATGATTTGCAGCCCCTGCTTAGCGAGAACTTTGGAAGAAAGAGACATTCATCTACTTCAGTGGAGGAGAGTAATTGCCACAGGCTTCTGTCTCATTCCTCTACAAAGCCCCCAAGTGCTGTTACACTGACATCCAGCAGGCAGCCTCAAGTGCCATTAAATTCTCCCGAAAGGCATATTTCACAGGAGTCCAGAGGCAGTTCACGCCAGAACCACGCTGCGTCTGTCTCAGAAAATAGTGAAATTCCTGAGAAATAGACTCTTAAGAAACTTGTGTGTCCTTGAAGTCAATATTTACATCAATATTTGTTTGGAAAAGTCTTCTGATGTTTAATTGTGATAACCAGAAAAAAAGGAAGAATAAGTAGCATTTTTAAAAAGCAAGATAAATTGCAAAATCATTTTTCTTCGTTTCACAGATGATGGATAGTTTTAGTGGCCTTATATAGAGATCCTCTAGTAATGCATTTTGGTCTCAGTATTTTAACACACTTTACAATAACAGCATTCCTTACAGATGTTAAAAACAGCACAAGGAATGCCTGTTTCAGTGCATGCTTCTTAAAGAAGCAGTGTGTGCATCTCTTCTGTAGAGTGAGGTCTTGTGATGATCCAGTTAGTTCCCTATCAATTCATATTTGAACTTATATGCATAGCTTACATATGTATTTTTTTAATTCAGAAAAAAGAATATGAAAATACATTTACTTTTGCTTTTAGATGAATAGTTTTAAAGGAAACTTTTTGGTTTTCTTATAAAAAGTAACAATTCACATTGAAGTATGCCCATTTTGCTGCCCCTCCCCTTAGTCATAGCTCATGACTTTCATAGTTATGTGAGTGTGGAGTTTTCTGAATTGCCCTAAACTGGTTACATGTTAGGATTTACTTTTGTGATTTGGTATAGACTTGTAGTAATTAAAAATGACTGCATTGGTATTGGTTAGAATATTGTTAAAGTAAATTAAAACTGCTTTGAGCATCTCTGCTGTTTGTACATCTGCAAATGAATACGTGACAGCAGTGAGATCAACTTAAAAGGAATATTTAATGTTTTTTTCATTTTAGCTTTATTATGCTCATAAGTGTTTTCAAGAGTTGTAACAAATTGGTTCCTAATTTTTATTGTAATTAAAATGGATGTAAATGATAGTTTCAGGTTTTTGTGGGATTTAAAAAAATAAAGCATTTATTCTAAATTGTTTGAATAGATTTTTAATAATTTTTAAATTTAGACTTGAGAAGCTGTGATATTCAAATTCTCCTAGAAGACCAATTTATTTTATGAATATAGTTCTACTGATAAATATCCATTTTTACTGAACACAACATGATTCACAAATATTTCATTTTATTGAGAGAGCAGCTAGTTTTGGTACACTACAATTATTTATTTTTTAATAAACTGGAGATCTTATTCTTTTAAGTTGTAATATTGAAATTCATATAATCACATAAGTGGACTGTTTATCCATAAATACATTTTCATTAGATTATTTCCAATGTGTAAATTATAATCTGGAGTTTTATAGTAGTTACTATGGGTGACGATATCGGCGCTTTAATTTTAAGAAACAGTAATTTGAATATTCAGAGAATAAACTTTACTTACAAATGTAAAGAAGATGTAAAACAAGGAGTAGATTAGAATAATAAATTCTTAAGGGTTTTCTTAAGTAGATATGTAGCTCTGGGTTTTCAGTGAGAAATTTCCAAGTCATGCTTATTAGTTTCAAATGGTTTTTGAAATGATCAAAATTTTTTTCAATATCCTTTTTTGTTGAATACATGCATGTGAAATCTGTATTTAACCTAGGTTATTTCTACATAAGAGTCAATTTAATTAGAAAATTGCATATTTTTGTGGTGCCATGACAATTAAGCCTTGTGGTGGGTATTAATTAGTAATTTTATCATATTATATGTCTTATAAAAGTAATGCCTATATACTGAGAAATTTAGAAAAAGATAAGAAAATAAAGTACTTTTTAGAAAAGTAGTATCCTAAGTTTTATCTATACATATAGAGTTGTGACCCACTTTTTTTGCTTAATGGAGTTGAAAATTTGTTATTAGTATTTTTACATCATAACTTTAGTAAAATTTATGTAGTATTTCAACATATATATGCATAATATGCATATATGTCAGTTGCCTATTGTAGTACTTTCACTCTGGCCAGGTTTGAGCTATACTTTTTAATTATTGTTATTTTTTTTGAGACAGGCTTTTACTTTGTAACACATGCTGGCCTTGAACTCACTGTGTAGGCCAAGATGCCCCCAGCTTCCCTGAAGTCCTCCTGCCTCAGCCCCCTGAATGCTGGGATGATGGCATGTACCACCATCCCCCGGGGGGGGATTTAATATATTACAGGTCAACTTTTGTATATAAACTTGGAGTTATTGCCTAGAAGTTGAAACTCTAAATCAGGGTGCATCTGCATCTTACACAGCTTCAGACTGACTATAAATCTGTTAAACTGATGAGCAAAAAATATTTTAATCACGTGTAAATTGAATTACTGAGTGGTAATTTTTATTATCAACTATTAGCTTTCCTTTTTGGATTGTATTATTAACTCAGAGTGTCTTACTTATAAAATTATTAACTCTTAACTTTCTAATTTGTGTATGTTTTTTAAAAAGAATTTAAACATGTGGCTTATTTTTGTGGCTGAGCCCAGAGGCCAAGGGCATGATGACACCCCTTTCAATATGCTCAGTATGTGAGATACATTCTTTTGTGTGCATCTGTCAGATGGTTTTCTGTGATAATCTGCGGAAACAAGGGAAAGGAGAAGTCTTTCATACAAACCAAAGTAAAATCATCATAAAATCATGACAGTGTGGAATGTCTTATTTTATTAAAATATCCAGTCTGAAAGATGAAGCTTCTAGAGATTAATTTTGAAATTTCTTCCATTATCACAAAATTCCCTTCAATGTCACATGCCAGCTGAAGTGCAGGTGCAGGATATGGCCTTGTGGTGCTCTCCACACTCTTGTCAGTGGCAGGCCTGACTTTACTGGAATATGCCCACCACGTGACTATTTTTAAAAAGGCAGTTCTAAGAATGACAATGATATATGTATTTTGGTATTTTGCAAAATTTAAAATTATACCCCTTAAATTCTAATTATGAAATTCAAGCAAGTTAAAGCATTACTATTCAGTGGAGAAAAAAAAATCTTTGAATGAAAATCTTTGACGATACATTTATTTAAATGTCTGGGTAACCCTACCCAAAATTTACATCCTTAAAGACCTCACATACTTCCCTATAACTTTGCAAATTTTTAAATTTTATTAGATTTTAAAGGCTGTGTTAGAATGTCTTAATTCCAGACTTCCTTGTTTTGTTTTGGTTTTAGACAGGGTCTTGCTATGTAATTCAGGCTGGCTTTGGACTCACAAGGTAACCCACTCTGGCCTCAAACTTGTGGCAGTCCTCTTACCTCAGCCTCCTAAATGCTGAGGTTACAAGCGTGCACCACCATGCCCAGCTCCTTGTCCTTTTTAAAGCAATAATTGAAACCATTTTTGAGATCCTTTATCCTGAAAGGAATTAGGAACAGAGTTATGTTTAAAAATAGACATTATATTGAAAATACATTTTAGTTTTTAAAGCTGGTTTGCCGGTTTCGGTGTCCACTTGGCATTGTCTGCCGCTTCCTGTCTTGGCACTCTGTGGTATGCCACTTTCCTTTGTGCACTCAATCTTTTCCTTTAATATTTTAGATCTTAGGAAACTTTTTGTTTTTAATTGCATAGGTGACATCCAATATTCTGTAATGCCTGATTATTGTATCACCACTAGGTGGCAGAATAGAATATCAGATCCGTAGGTTCGCCCGGTACTGTGCTTTGGGGCGCTCTTACTCCATCTTGTGGTGATAATATGTAATTATAGCAGGTACTCTGTTCCAAATACATAGTCACATTTCTCATCCTTGTCCTATTAGGCACCACCCCAGGTATAAGTAAATTAGCCTTAGTTATTGGCCTTAGTTATTTGGTTGTCAGTTGATAGGTATAGTGACTGCATTAGTATTTGTGTAAGGTTAAAGATGAAAATACTGTTGCTTTGGGTTTTTTGTCATTTTACCTAAAAGTTTGTGTTTAACTTTTTTAGATGTGCATTGGGCACATGAAGTGTCAGATACATCAGTTTAAATGTCTGTGTAACCTGACCCATGTACTTAACACATGGCAAGTTAGTGAACAGGTCCTGCCTGGAGCATGATAAGCTTCAGGTAGATTTTGCTCTTCTAACTAGAACATGTTACTACACAGCTAGTCAATTGACAGAGCTGGGATTTGAACTCCATAGTATAGTCTAGAGTCCACCTTCACCAGATTGTTCTTTAGCAGTGTGGATTACTGTAGCGATTCTTAGCTACTGAAGTCGGGATTCCATTCTTATGGTTAAGACTCCATCTTTTGTATAGCAGACATCTTCTGCAGCAAAAACTGGCTTAGTGGGATATGTAGGTATGGTGGTGCATGCCTATAAACCTAGACTCAGGAGGCTGAGGCAGGAGGATCACCTGAGGTGTTCTGGAATTTTTTTTTTTTTTTTTTTTTTTTTTTTTTTTTTTGTCTTCTGAGTTTGAGGACAGCCTGGGCTACACAGTGAGTTCAAGGCCAGGCTGCATTACAAAATGAGACCCTGTCTCAAAAACCAATATACATAGATACATACTTGAAATAATATATGATAAAATTTGGAGAAAATTATATTTAACAAACATTTTTTTTAAATGTATTCAGTATAGGGCCTCATTATGCAGCTTGGACTCATGATCCTCCTGTTTCAGCCTCCCCAGGGCTGGGATTACCCCAGTGCACCACCACCCCCAGACTCAGTGGCCAGCTCAGTGTGCTCATGCTGGGGATCTAACCCCGGTCCCTGCGCTTGCCTAAGCAGGTGCTTAGTACACTGAGCTGTCTCGCCAGCCCTAAGAAGTAATATTCTTGTGGTTAAATGTTTTCCTAGAAGTACATCCTATAAAATGCGAAGTAAATTGAACATTTTGTTCAGAATCTACTTAGAAATTGTGAATTAATTCAGTGTTATTGCCAAATGAATATACTGAATTAGTCAGAAATAATGAGTCTAATCTTGAAAAGATTTGAAGGAAATATGACACAAGGTTAATTAAGAGGAATCACACCTGTCTTTTTACTGTTCGCTCAATTTCCTGAATTCTTTACAATGATTCTGTTTTTCCCTGGGCCAATTAAGAATGAGTTGGTGCATATATTAGCTTCAGTAAATTTAAAAAGTTTCAGTGTATCACTTGCTTTCATCCACATGGATTCAAGTCTATAAAATTAAGTGCCATCCTACAATGCATGAGGACTTGATTGCACCACAAACACGAGCAGGATTCTGCAAAGGCTGATGTTAAAACCTGACTGCAGGGCAATGTCTGTAGGTGCAGTCTATCCCATTGTAATAAATCAATGTGTGGACTCTGAGGGAAGATCTCTGAGATGTAAAATTTAGTGTGTAGAATTCTGTGTAGCTATAGGCTGTTTGGGGAGAAAATCTCTAGCTTTTCTCAGGTTCCGACAGGGGTTTCAGGTAGTAAGTTTGGTAGGTGCTGTTGTCCAGAGTTAGAGATGGTTAGAGATGGGGGTCACAGCTGTGCACTCCCCCAATCCTTCGCCTCCATGGTGACACTCACTCATCCCACTGTGACAGTCAACGTGGAACATCTGGCAGGGGCCAGCATGTGGGGGGTACCCAGTGGCGAGCAGCCAACTGGAGCCCAGCGTCCATGGACTTGCCAGTGAGGAATAAATCTAATTTTCAATATTTGGGTGAATTTAATTTACTTAAAATATTTTAAAATAAATGTTAGTAAATAAAGTTTTATTCCTTGTGCTTGTCTGAGGACAAGACGGGAATGCTTTTCTGCTCTGTGGCTCACTTGCCTCATGAGGAGTGGCTACTGTTTTGGTTTTTTTTTTTATACTCATTAACTTTATTGAAAATCAATAACAATTATATAGCAGATAAAAACTAGACTGAAATATGAAAGATATAAGATGTACAGTGAATTTTAGAAAAATATTTCTGAAATGAATACATGAGATTAATAATAGATTACACAGCTCTCAGAGAGAACAAACTGGTCAAGCATTGGCTGTGACTCATCCACATGGATGACACAGACAAAGGATCTACAGAATAAGGTACAGGACTACAAGATAAACCCTGAGGGGACTTCATTGACCACATAGGAAATATAAAGTTCATGTGTTGGTATGTAAGTCTTGATCTATCTAGGTCTTAACCATCCAGCAGAAAAGTATAAAAATGAAGTATACATCGTGGGGCCATAATATTAAGCTGAGCTGTAAATGACTATGGTAGACAATTTCTTTGAATAACTCACTATTGTTGTAGAATGCTGACTGTGTTGGATTGTGTTGTCGAGTTCAAGCACCTAAGTTAGTTGAATGACAATGGAGTGCCCACCTTTGACAGGTGTAGACAAAGGAAGGGGTGTAGAAAGAAAAAATCATGATGTGTGTGTATGGACAGTACAGTTGGGATAGATAATGCTGTGCTTCTACATAATCCTATGAGAGGCAAGATCTGCACTAATGGTGGTTGGACAGGATATTATGTCGGCTTCTAGTACTATGGTCATCCACTAGGAAAATAATTATTGAATTTTTGATATAATTCAGGTATAAAAAATAAGTAAGCAGCTACACTCTTAATTCACTGATAAGAGATATCTGCTAAAATAATATCTG